>JAFFZR010020994.1:0-10794 GCA_018397195.1 Lethrus apterus | reverse complement strand
CTCTAGTAAATTAACGATTGTGTCATGCTAGACTAACTATAATGGATTACTTAGAAAGTCTAAGCCTAAGAAGAATATTATTGTGTGGGTCAAACCTTCCTTGTTTTTATATAATGTAATGGGTACCAACATTTTTCTTTATAATCTATAAACGATAAATATTTATAATTTTTTTAAATAAAAAGATTGAAGTAGTATGGGACGTGGTATAAAGTAGTTTAAAACTAGACTGGTACGATTTGAGTAACTATTTTAAAAAATGAAATGAAAATATGACCATTAATAAGTACAAGATCAGCAAAATGACTCCTAATAAAATCAACAGCACAGAGTAATGCAAATATTAAATGTACGTATTTAAATCACATGTCTGAATTTAAACAATAAAATTATCATTCTGTTTAAAATTTTGCAACAAACAATTATTAATCTTCATCAAGTAAGATGGGAAAATTATTTTCACTTTTGAATTTATAGAGATTTTATTTTATTATGTTCTCCCTAAATATTAATTATTTGAATCTTAAAAAAAAATGTGTTGACCTTGTGAACATTTTTTTAAATTTTACTAATCTATATTACACACTGGTATATAAACGTATGTAAAATAACTTTTGCCTAAAATGTATATTTTACTAATTTTTTGAGGTTAAAATACAAATTTTATTTTGGCGGGAAAAACAGACCGGCAAAACCCATCACTGCTGCAGTCCTCCACCTTATGTTCAGATATAGACAACAAACTAGATTGTTTTATTGGTGTTTGCACTATGTAGATAGTTTAAATTAATTTTTATATTACTGACATTATTGTCTCTAAATATTTCTTTATTTATAATTTATATTGTTGTGTTTGTATCTACGAGACATTCGTTGATCTCGGATAACTAAGATATATATCATACCACTCATTATAAATATTATTGTTAGTCACTGTTTGTCCTTAGGTTTCCTGAAATTAGCTATGCTGTTAAATTTAAAACGTTATAAATATAAAATTAAACGTAAATAGTTTCTTAACGCTCGCATACGTTGTATTTTGAATTTCGTATGTATAGTTTTTCGCACATAAAAATTTCTGAATGGTGAACTAACGGTTTTACTGAAGCTAATTCTGTTTTCCATTTTAATTTTAATAATTTTTAGAAAAACAATCAAATTTTTAACCGTTAAAAAACACGGTTAAAAATAACGTGGAACTAAGAATATAAATTTTATTCTGATTCAAATTATATACCGGGTGTTCGTAAATGATTAAGATGAAATTCAAAATAACCGTGCAAAATTCAAAATTTAAGTTGGTAAAAATTAATTAATTCTTTTACGCCATTTGCTTATGTTAAATATTTTAAAAATTAGATCAATCAATTGTTAATTGTTAAAAATTCTGAATATAATTAATTTATCGAATTTTATATTAATTGTAGTGTTATTTCGCTTTTAATAAACTAATAACTAATAAACGATATTTTACTACTGAGTATTAAAATGACGTCTAGGGATTTATTTGTTAGCATATACCAATCTGTATATCTGGTTGCCTATGGTTCTCATCTTAATCATTTATGAACACTCGGTAGATACCTACGTAAATGTGTAAATTTATTATAATTGTAAATCACGTTTGTACCTCCTTATAACAAATTTAATTTTTTGCAACATTATATCAAGTATTTTTATTGAAATATATTGTAATATAAAAAACTATTTATTGACATATTTGCCAAAAACCTATATAGGTACTTATTTATTGCAATCCTATAAATATTTTCCTTTGTAAAATAATTAAAATGCAGTTGTCGAAAATAATCTAAAAAAATAATCTTATTGATTTTTACGGTTAATTTATACTCGATGTATACAGTGTGGTGATAAAGTTTGGAACAAAATTCATAAAAACGTTTTATAATGTTTTTAAGAAAATCACTCGGACAGGTCAATTTTTGTTTTTAAAATGCCGTCTTCTGACGTTAATTTTTTTGGAATGACGTCATTTGTTTTTGCACAATTACCTTCTTACTACTTAAACGATAATGTAAAAAAATTGGTACCTCACATGCTCACATAACAAATTTTTTGAATAAATGACACATTTACTTCAGATCGTCAGTGGTTATAATTTAGTAAAAATAATAATCGTAAACATTCTAAATTAAAGCAAATAACAGTAATTTATGTATCTAAGACGAAGAGTGAAGCTTTAAGTTGCAATGACGTCATTATCGATTTTTTTTAAATGACACCTCTTATTTTTTTCTTTTCCTTTTGATGGACCTCCTTGACGTTTAAGTAGTGATTACCGAATTAATTCTTTACATAAGAACTTTTCTGAAAAAAATTACATTTTTTCTTCAAAAAATTAAAATTTTTGTTTAAAAGAAAAAATTTATATGTGTTATTTATTCAAAAAAATTATTATGTAAGGTAGCAATTTTTTTACATCACCGTTTAAGTAGTAAGAAGGTGTATTAAAAACAGAAGAAAAAAGTGGGGGTAGTCATTTAAAAAAAATTATGATGACGTCATTGTGCAAAAACAAATGACGACATTCCCAAATAATTTACGTTAGAAGACGGCACTTCAAAAACAAAAATTGACCTGTCCAAGCGATTTTCCTAAAAACATTATAGAACGCTTTTATGAATTTTGTTCCAAACTTTATCACCACACTGTATATACCGTTGGCATTGTAACTAAGAATTTTTATATCTGTTTGAAAATATTTATGAACAATCTTATTTTAAATGTTAACACCTCAATAAATTATTTGTTTTTTCGAATTAATTTTGTTTTTAAAATATGCTATTATTTAATTAAGAAAAATGGTTCGAAATCAACCCAAAAGGCTGAATCTAAATATTATTGAAATCATACAAAGAAAAAATAAATACCAAGACCAAAATATAAATTTTATTCGAATCGTAGCTCAAGAAAAGAACAAGCAAAATTTTTGTCAAGAATATACAACCAAGATTTTTACACCAATTTAATTTTGTTGTATTCAAAATTGGTTAAAACACATTGTATGCAGAACATTCACATTTTTAATTACAACTTATTTTGAATGAAATTTAATCCCAGAAATGTTTTTATTTTGTTGTAAAATTTTGTAATTCCAATATTAACAAAAAAATATTACATATATTCAAAATGTCATTAATTGTCGCTACAATGAAACATTGCAAAATATATAAATTTTAAATCCAAGATTGTCAATAAAATTTAAAAAAACTTGAAATTCTAAGCAGTAGTTTTCAGATTAAAACATGTAAACTTCGTCGTTACTTTTTTACTGTATAAGCATAAATCACTCATTACACGCCATACCCACACCTTATCAAAAGTGTAAAAAAATGCAATCGGTATATGACATATTTTTTCTCTTAGATAAAAATAGATTTTATAAATATATGATGCATTCCAATAACAACAACTTCCAATTTTATTTTTTCAGTAATTTATTTTTATTTCGAAAATTATAGAAACAAAGAATCAAATTTTGCCTGACATCCCATTTTTTCGAGATTGTAGGTATTTAGGTATATTCGAAAATTAATACCAACTCATTAAGCATAAAGTTTTCCAATTGGAAAAGCCATCAAATTGAATGATGCATTCCATTAACAAACTTCTATTTTATTTTTACAGTAATTTATTTTTATTTCGAAAATTATAAAACAAAGAATCAGATTTTGCCCGACACCTCATTTTTCGAAAATTTTATTTACATTCCAAAATTAATATCAAATTTTGAAACATGATGTTTTCCAATTGGAAAAACCATCAAACTGAATTTAAAACTAAAACTGTTCAAATTTAAATTTCCAACAAACTAAGCTTGTTTAAAAACAAACTTCATTTATTTATTGATTCTGTTTGTCCAAGTCTAATGAAACAATAACTACTAATCAAGATGGAGCAATTTGTTTCATCCCAATTTTTCGCTAGTAACTCTTTTGGTGACCACATGGGTCTGAATCAAAATTCAAATTAGAATCTATTTGACTACTTTTTTATGAATATTTTAATCTTTCAATTGTTTTGATTCGCTTTGACATGACATGAATATTTGAACACTTCCACTTACATTTCATACGTTTTGGACAATGTTGTTTCCGTCGTGGCATCTTGAAGACGGCGTCTTCGATGGAAGAAGTAACGCGTGTTGGTCTTCGTTTTCCAAAAATTTTGATCTGCTTCAAAGTCACAAGTCCATGACATAAATTGTTGAATGAAACACTAAACACAATATCCTATGCGCTAATTTGAGAAAAACACAAGTAAAGAACACAGCACAAGTTTGGATCATAAACGCATGTGAGGAGGAAAAGTTTCACTTTTTTCGTTATTCCTGAAAATCTTATTATTCTTCGTTTAGATAACACGAGAGGGTTAATCCGTTTTTTTTTACATACACACACACTGTATTTCAATGACGAAACCACGTTGGGGGGAATTGTTACGATACCCCCCCGAAAGTACGTCTGATACGTCGACAGGTGCAATAAGCGTCCTCACTTCGCCACGACCTCCGTTGACTGACTGACTGACAGCCCAAAGAGCTACATCTCCCCACTCCGAAATCTCATGAACGACAATCGGACAATCGGCGCAAGGTTTGCGTTTGGCGCCGGCGTCACGACGCTTTCCCTCTCACTCCGACGCGCACATACAACCACATACACATAGACACACACGCCGTGGATTTCGCGAACCGTGGATTTTCTCTCTCACGATGTCATCATCCCTCGTCACCGTGCAAAACGCATCTCCAATTCTCCACCTAAACACTGAAGATTCAAACTGCGCATCCTCATGGTCAATTTGACAGGTGGGACGTCCGTTGTTTGGACACTCCCTCTTTACGATCAGCAAACTCACAAACTCCGGACTAGCCTCGCTACGGTACTCCGATTAAAAATCCGGCGTGATTGTGTCAGTGCTAAATAGAAACGATCAACTAAAGGAAAGAAATCATTCCATACTTTAAGGTAAGCACTTTATTTTAAACGATTGTTAAATTATTTCACACCATTATTGAAATAAAGTCTAAAAACTGTCAACTGACTACATGAAAACATTACAATCTTAAACATAACCTTAAAATTTTAGCATCAAATTACCGTAGTTTATCATCGATAGGAAACAAATTATAACAACAGAAATTTACAGAATATATCGCACGCTGATCCCATTCGAACTGTCCTTATAACGTAACCTTTTAAGACTGTTAATTTGCATTAAACTGATCCCTCGTTGGAGGCTAGATCGTACAGTAACTCATCTGTCTACAGACGGCGCTAGTTGTCGAGTGCGGCTCTGCCCACTTGATGTGATGGGAGGAGCTTGTAACTACAACTTGTACATTTAATGCTCAATATTATTACGCTACATCATGAGAAATAAAGAGACAAACGTCAATTCTAATCGGAATTTAGTATCTCCGGATGGCATTTTTTTTCGAAAAGGTATCTTTTAAAACGTAATTTTTATCACCTATCGAGTATTTATTTGCGAATTTTTGCCACTGTTGCCTTGTTTATTATCGAGTTCATTTCATTTTGATTATATGTGATTGCTATACATATCTTAATTTGTTAATTAACGACAAATTAAAAAGTATATATGCCAGCATTTGTACCGATATTTTCTTGTGAAGAAACCGTAATTTTTGGATTTGTCGCCCAATTCATATTAAGTTTTTTAATTTCATTAATTTGTGGGTCCGTTTGACTAAAAAAGCAGGTTATGCATATATGAAATTAAATAATACTTAAATCTAGGGAATAAAGTTTCTTATTAAACAACTTACTAAAAACTTAATATAAATTATTATTTTTAATCAAATATTATTTTATTGGAAATTTAAATTCATTAAATTAAATTAATTGTATAAATTTAAACATGACAAATAGCCGTAAACAGGACCAGACTGCACTTGGGGAATAGTCGGCCGTCAAATATTTGCCAATTGGCCGAATTCGTACATTGAGACTAACATATAAAACAAAATATTAAAATATTTTTATCTCTGAAAAATTATTTTGTAATCAAATATAATCATATAAGTGTTGTTCATGGCGGAAGTATTAGCTAGTTTTTGAACGTCTTTTAAAACCAGTTTGACGCATCAAATTTACCGACCGGCATTTTAATTTAAATTAATAATCTATATTTTATTTTAATTGCATTTCTTTGGAGCGTGAATTTAAAGTAAGTTGAATAAATTGAACAGTTAAATTTGTACTTATATATAATTAACGTTAAAAATGTTTGTAATTAATATTCCGTTTTTTCAGATATTTGATTTTCTAACTATTAAAGTTAAATTAGTTTATTTTTTGGAGCGTAGAGAATAAAAACATTAATTTAAAAAAATATGTATGTAAAAAAATACAAAATAGAAGAAATATTAATACCAATCAAGTAGCTTTTTTTATATTCTGAAAGATTGTTACATAAAGGTTTTATTATTTTACTCGACTCTCCCATAGCTCCATACAAGGCCCCATCCAAGGGCGTAAATGGGGTAATTCCCTCTAAGAGTTAACGAAAACGTTAAGCGTTCAATGGTTTAAGGATCAACAGTTTTATGTCACAGAAACTTCAAAATATCTCCATAATAGAAAATTACTATGAAATAAATTATTTCATTTCTGTCAATCAGCGAAAAGAAGAAAACGCATTTTTGTAAAAACTGTTGTTTCTTGGTTTCTTAAACCACAACCATACATATTGTTGTCTTTAAACCTTAGGGGATAATATATGCACTGTGTTGCCCCGCTCCCCGAAACGCTAATTTAATTCACTATAATTTCTCTTACGGAGCAAACCCAACCCACACACACACATTTCTCTTTGGTAGTTTACTTTACTAACATTTTAGTTTCATATACAGAGTGAGTGAGGCCTGGATTCGTCCTTAAAGCAAATGGTAAATTTTTTGTTCCGTTTTTCTATTAGAACAAAATCTATATCGAAACCGTCACTTTTGGTAACATTAATCTAACGATTATCTTTTGGATTATAAATATTTTTTAATAATTTATATTGGGATAAACTTGGTCAGTTATAGTTCTCAGTAACACATCTCTATACAAGTTACATTTTAAATTTAATATACCTAATAAATTTAATAAAATAGTGGTTTTGCGCAATCTGAGTAAAATGTTTATCAAAACATAATTAACTATCCAATATTAGTCTAAGAAACTTAACATGCTTTCCCATAATAATTTCTGATAAACTATCTATTTTATCTTAGTTCATTTGTTTTTATCGAACCATTGTTGACTTTTTAACTTTGTTTTCTTGTAAAAGTTAACACCGGTTAACAACGTATCATATACATTAATCATTTAAAAAAATGTGCGATATTTCCAACCCTTTACAATTAGAAATCCATTCTATAATTTAATAAAATCATTATTTTGAATTTATTAAAAACAATATATAGCTGAATCAACCTACATTTTATATGACAAACGTGACAATATATTAAAATAATGAAAACGCACAGTTATATTTTTCTTATCTATTTATTATTTTGAAATATGAATTTTTCTGACTGCAAAAGTATACAAATTAACTATTTTTAATACTTAAACAATACAAATTTTAAATAAATGCAAATACCTAAAAATTATATAATTTTAAAAAATTGACACATATCTTTACAGTAAAAATGATTGTATCTTTTTCAACATGGCTTAAGTGTTGTACCCACACTGGCTATAATAGCTCTAATAATAAGCCCCTGGCAATGCATGTTGCCACGTTCTCCTGTATGGGATGATTTATTTGGACAGATCGTGTTATGTTATTGTCAATCTGTTGACGACATCTGCACCAAGCAGCTGAAACCAGTACTACGTTCGAAAAGGTCGAACTATTCGAGTTGATACGTTTTCATGTAGATATGAACATACACAAATGACAACTGTTTCAGTGTTAAAATGTTGCCTGTAAATTTTCAATATAGCTTTCCTTCGGATTTACTAAGTTTAAAATTTTATATTTCGAATATTAATGTAATCATTAATCATATGTATATTACTAAAGCGCTATCTGATCAATTTGTATTAATTCAGAAAAATATTTACCGCATTTATTTAGCATCCGTAATTCGTACAAATTCACTCTCAAACTAAACTTTAAGGTGGTCCGCAGTATGATAAATTTTAATATAATCACTTTATCACAATTTAATTTTAATAAATAAGATAGTAACCGGGAATTTAAAATGGGATGTTTTCTGCGATTTCTTAGTTGAATTTCGTCTGCCCTCAGTCTGGTAAATTGCGGCAGAGGTGAGGGAATTGGAAATAATTTCCCCCACTGTTTAGACCTAGTAATGGTCCTCATGGTCGACGCTAAAACTCAAATCTATCTTCTGCTAAACGAACAAGCCGATGTTTATTGAATAATACTTTCTCTTGTTGAGGAATTGATGAGAAAATTTCCCCTTACGTTTTCGTGTCTCATGTAATGTTGGTGGTATACATGCGACATTACACTTGAGCTAGTAGAACTCCCTCTTAAACCATCACTTAGTGTTTTTTAATAGAAAAAGATGTAAATATAATTTGCATTTGACCATTTGTTTCATGTTTTACAATAATACATACATTTGTACTGATTTACATTCTAAAAAGAAAAAGGAAGTTGAAACTACAATATCAGAAATCTTTATTAAAATGTGTAAAAACTGAAAACGAAACAGTAAGAGCACATAGAAATTACTTTATTATTATTAGTTATTATTATTAGTTGTTTAAGATTAGCAACTGGCAATATTTTAATCATAGGGGAAATTATCGGGGCTGCGGTTAGGTATATGAAGAGATCTTTTAACTTTTGTTAAATTTATTCCTTTATCAAGGTTCTATAATAATGTTAGTGACAATTATTGCTGGAATAGATTACCTTACAGAAATGCGAGGTTACAAATTATAAAATATATAAGTATACGTCCAGTTTTCAATTTTTACATCAGAAAAACTATAAACAAGAACATATACATTTTATTAATTAACAGTTATTTTATTTAGGATGTTAAGTCGTGTTGACTTTTCAGGGAAGAAAGCTATTGTGACAGGAGATCCGATGGAAACTTTAACCGATATATGATGATAAAATTATTGAATAAAATAGAACTTTATATACTCAGTTTAAAGATTTTTAAATGAAATTCAATGAACAAAATATGTGGTTTTTAATGGTTTGAGCTTGTAATACATTTCTTTATGTATGATTCAACATTAAATAACGAAGGACACGATTTTAACTTTAACGGACATTAAAATATTGTTATGAAGATCGAAAAATTTAATTTCAAAAAGCCCCAATGGATTTTGTTTTCATTTTATTGTCAAATTTTTGATAACATTTTAGCATAAGTTTTCTCATATAAAATGTTTCTCATAAAATATCGATAACTTTGAAAACACCGCGTGTACTGAATATAACGGTTCGTATCTATAATTAAAGTTCCGGTATTTTCAATAAGTTTATTTGAATATTTCTAAAGCAACAGTGACTTTCTTCTCAATCTATAAAATTTCCTCTTCGTTACTTCAAATACAAATTATTTTTTCAGTGTCTCTTTTGTGGCGTTTCTATCAATTTATTCATAAAATTAGTTAACACTGACGAAGGCCGAGTCAAGAGAAATGGCATACCTTTATGGCAATCAACTAGCAGCAAAATTAGTGAAATTTTTAGAAAAAGTTCTTGCACGTTATTATTTCCATAGTGCTATCGTTCTTCCAAAGTCTAAAATTTTTCGTTTGCAAATAATATACAAATATACGTCACATATTATGACGGAAAATAAAAGTAATCTTTTTAAGTCCGGAGCCCAACTAGTTTTGAAAGATTGTTTACAATATAAGATTGAATGGATAAAAATAAAAATTGATTTCTGAATTTTCAAAATTTTCTCTTTGCATTTCACTCCTTTGCATTTCACTCCTTCCATTTTTTATTTTTATTATTTTTTTTTTTTTCTACTCATAATGCTAAACTGAGTCCTATAAACAAATACATTTGTGTTTTTTTATTTATTTATTGTTTATTTTTTATTTGTCCTTTTGAATTGATTTATTATGTCATAATTACAAACATGTGTTTCGTGCTATATTGCATTCCCTATAGGTAACGTGCGCCTATGCATAAGCGTAATTAAATTCAAACCGGCTCCATTACATACATATTCTGCTGCCTTAGTTGCAAGCTTGGTATTGCAAGAAAAGAGGCGTCATGTATAAGAACCTTCAATGAGAGACATTCACACACACCAATAATAACTTCTTGAGTATATACGCAAGAATTAGAGGATGGCTATAAATACGGCGGCGAAACCATATTCTGATTGAATATTATTCATACAGTTACATTTGTTTCCCAGCATCTGCAGCTCAAATTAAAACGGAATTAGGTTTGTAGAGAAATAAAAAAAATATACAGGCTGTTCAAAGTTATCTGCGCACTATTGCTATTTTCGTTATTTTTGGAGCTACAGAGTCGGTTAAATTAGCAAAGAGGCAGTGATTTTTCCGCTGATTACAACGGTCCACACAAAAAACAATTGCGCATCACATTTCAGAGCCAACTCAGATAATTAGATTTTTTAAATGGAACAGCCTGTATATTTATGTAGCAGTCGGTAGAAAATGAAATTTTGCACAAAATCTTATACTACTATAACCCAGAAATGAAAAACAAAAGAGCTACGACGACATTAATACAGGTCACCGCACATGGCATAACTTCGTTATTAGAGAAGCTACAGTG
>JAFFZR010020993.1:0-10848 GCA_018397195.1 Lethrus apterus | reverse complement strand
CACTATCAATAAAACGTTAGGCAATACTTTACGAAGTGATAAAGATAAAATACCACTGGAAGACCAGGGAGTTTATGAAATACCTTGTAAAGACTGTCAACAAACATACGTAGGACAGACAAACAGGCGTATAGAAGTGAGAAGGGACGAACACAAACTTGCAGTAAGAAACAAACAACTAACTTCATCTCTTGCCCAACACACATTAATAACTGGACATAAAATAAATTTTGACGAAACAAAAATAATCGCAAAACATACAAATCAGATAACACGAATGATAAGAGAAGCAGTAGAAATCGAAAAACGACCGAATAATCTAAATAGCAGGGACGATTCTCAACGCCTCCCTAGTACGTGGAAACCTGTCCTAACTAAACAACAAGTGACAAAAAAAAAAAAAAACACAATTCAAACTCGCTCTAGAAGAAGATGATAGTGAACTCATCGAAACGTCGAGCAGCAGAAGGTTCTTCTAAGAACCAGCTCTACACGCGGACTAATACCCGTAAGAAGCATTTGACATATATACATATATATATATATATATTGTATTTTTATTTCATTTTTGTGTCTCATTATTGTTGCCTATTATTATTATTATTTTTAGTGCGCAGCCGTTCAATTAATTGTTACGCTATTATAAATTAAAAAATTAATTTGTAAACGGAGTCTCGTATTGATTCGAATGGCGTTAATAAATAATGAAAAACTGACAAACGGCTGTCGAAAATTTGTATTGTAAATATTTAATCAACGTGTTTATATTTGCTACAATTAATTTCGTGTCGACGATAACAGAGATAACGTTTATACTTTTTGTGTTTATTTTTGTGTAGCAGTTTGTTTAACAGCGTGATCGATAAAAATTCATTTATAAAATGATATGTACCTAATTTCACTACAAGAATTTTTCATTTGTCACATATTGATTTGTAATTACAACGATTACTTTTAAGCTAGACGATCGATGTTTGCATATCATGTTTGACAGTAAGTAGAGTCAAATTTAAGCTAACAATTTCTTGTTGAATTTAACATACGAAATTCTGCAGGAAAACTTCCAAAATTATTTAATTTTTTCAACCCGATCATAAATGATCGATATAGCGCCATTTAATCAACTCGTTCACAATCTACTCGTTCACAGTGTTTGACAGTAAGTAGAATCAAATTTAAGCTGATAATTTCGTGTTCAGTTTAACATTCAGGAAAATTTCCGAAATTATTTATTTTTTTCACCCCGATCATGAATACAACGCCATTTAACCAAATCGTTCGAACAAGCACCTACACAGATTAGTGTATAAAAACATTTAATTTTCTAAACCGGAGCTATAAATTCGAAATTCGGAATTGCAACTTAAATATTCTCTAACAATAGTTATCCCACTCCCCAAACGTTGGCAGCGTATCCACGCGAACTGCTCGATAATAAATATAATTAATATTTACTTAGTGCCAGAGTAAATAATACGCTTAGACAACTTTAATTGAATATTAAATAGTCCCGTAATTATGTATGTAGCAAACCCAATAATTTGATGTAAATAAGCCCTTTTCCTCCCTTCGTTCGTCCGCTCGTTCCTGGTAGAATTATAATTATTTATTATAAATGTTGCAAACGTTGGGTCGGCTGGCCTTATGCATAATGCAGGTGACGTGTAATGTATGTATTTACGGTTTAAGCTTGTATTATTATTATTTAGAATTTAGAGAAAGTTTTTCAACTATAAAATATATACCTCGGGTGAATATACCCTGCTAAAATAATTATTACCTAATAATTGTTGTCGCTTTGTGCTTTAAAATTTTTGATTTTTAATTTGATTAATTATAAGACCAAAACACCAATCCGATCTAATCCAATCAAAGCCAAAATTATGAATGGATACAAAGAAGGATGTTTAACAAAATTGCAGAGAATTAATTAATTAACTGATTGCATTGGGGAAAGTAAATGTAATCCAATAGAAAATAAATGTCTTCAAAGAAGACTTTTATTGTATACAAATTTTACTATTTAACTTTAGTACTTTTGCTCCATATACTAGGGGAGGAAATGAAGGAAATGTGTTAAAAGAAACGTAATTTATTATTTTTCAACATTTGATTCACTAACGGTCGTACATTTATTCCAAAGTTATTTCAATAATGCTAAACCTTAAAAAAAATCTTTCAGTACGTCTTCAAAAAACTCCTCCATCAACTCCTCTATCAAGTATTCATACGAAGAAAAGCGCTGAACGCACAAACGCTTTTTAATTTAGGAAAGTACGGGTTGTAGGGTGAATGTTTCATCTCTATAAAGGCACTCGTTGGTCATCTCTCGGACTTGACAAGCTTTGTGGACTCTGCAATTGTTCTGGGGCCTTTGTTGCAGTATGGCAGTTTTCAACTTTGAATTGTTTCCTTAAAGACTTCTCCAGTTATTGTAAAACCTTGTATCATGTACTGAATTAATAAGATTCAACCTTTTTGCATGTATTGAATTAATAAGATTCCTTCTGTAACCCAAAACACCGTCGCCATAAGTTTTCCTGATGAATTCTGTATTCTTGCATTCTTGTCGGCAGCGATCCCTCTGCATGGATTCTTGTTTTGTCGGTGGGTCCCGTTATGTAAAAATAAATAGTATTATTATTGTTATTAAATATGGCACAATAACACAATAATTGTATCCTACAAAACTTCTTATTGGAGATACAGTTGCATTCCTGCCTAATATTAAAATACCATATGATATAACTTGAATAACAAAGATTATAATTCATATTGATTTATGAACTGTAGTGTAGTTCTTTTTATTAATTTAAATAGTGCTTAATGGATGTTTATCCCATTGAAGTTTACAGTCAAGTATTGTATTGTATATTGTGTTGCCTTCTTTAATCAAGAACTAGAATTCTATGTTGCAGCTAAATTTCACTCATTGCTCAATGCTTTGTAAATACAACAAAACCCTTTGGATCTGAATCAAACTTGGTCAGTACTCATCAAAATGTCACAGCTACTTGACAACAAAGCGATCGTCACTTGTTTTCTTCGTTACTAGCTAGATAACAATCATACCAACCATCCTACAAAACGTTACCACCAAAAACCAGTAGTAATGCATATATTTTGTTGAAAAGAAAAAAATCATAAAATTCGCAACGTGAATAATGAAAACTGATAAAACATTGAATTCTATAGTTTTTATTGCCCCTAAATGTTCATTATTGTATGCATTTACGTCTGGCACGTCATAAAAAGTGGATCCATTGGAACAATGCATTTACACATGTATGTTGAGTGGTCGCCCCCGGAGCATCCGAGCATCAATTTATAACACTCGTTGACGTAAAAATTGCATACGTAATGATATAAATATTTTGTATAAAATGTTTCATTTCCTGTGCTTTATGTGATATGCTGCGGGTCAATCGTTTTTGTAAAATTAATTGCGCAAAATGAATTGCGTAAAATTGCATTTTCGTTCGTTTTCACAAGCATAAAATGTATGACAAAAATTACATTTCGAATGTCAAAGAAAATTGACTAGGACTTCACCCAGCTGACTGTATACAGTGCGCGGTTAAAGTATGGAATAAATTCAGTAAAAGCGAAATAAAATATTTTGAGAAAACCATCGAACAGGTCGATTTTATTTGATAAAAGTCACATTTTTTTTGTAATGACGTCATCAACTTTTTTTTTTAATGGCAACCCTCTTTTTTTCTTGATTTTGTGAGATCTTTTTATTGTCGAAGAGGAAGTATAAAAATGTTGCCATCTTACATAAAAATATTTTCGAGAAAGTGACAATTGAATGTTATAAAAAGGAAATTTTAATGTTAACAAAAATAAACAAAAACTCCTTTGCCAAGGAAATACAATTATTAAATTATGTGTTCGAACTGCCATCCACCGATTTCTTGACAATACTCAAACCTGTATAGAAATTCTTCTTGTTTTGAATCTTTGTCACTCAAATTTTCAATCATTCTCGTGCTAATTCTGTACATTTCATCTCTAATGCGATGTTCTAGTTCAGCTAAATTTTGTAGTCTGTTGACGTAGACTTTAAATAACCCCATAAAAAATGGGTATAAGAGCTGGGGATCAAGCGGGCCATTCCATCGGTCCTCGTCGGCCAATTCGCCTCCTTGGAAAACAAATGTCCAGAGAAACTCGAACATGGCACGCAGTCATGCTGAAATCATATCGTATTATCTGGAAGGATAATTGTCCTTTGGAAAAATTTGCTGGAGGTGGAGGTCATTTTGCAAAAACTCTAAATATCTTTCGCCTGTGACGGTTCCTTCAAAGAAGAAATGCTATTTATTCTGTTATCAACTATTCCAGAACTAAATCTGATAATAATACCAATAGCTTTTGCCATTTAAAAAAGTTGATGACGTCATTACTCAAAAACAAATGATGGTTGATAATCGACTTTCATGCAAAAATGTGTATTTTTATCGGATAAAATCGACCTGTTCGAGAATTTTTTCCTAAAATATATTATTTCGCTTTTACTGAATTTATTCCATACTTTAGGCGCGCACTCTATATATTTTTATATTGTGGATAATTCATTTAGCATCTTAGTCGTGTTAAACCGACAATCGACAAAACTTGACGTTCCGTATCAGTGATTCTCATGCCCAATTTCACAGATGGGAATACAAACTCCGGAATTGGAATTAATCCTCATGTTGACGGCACTTTAGCATTTTGCCAATAAAAGTTAAGGATTAACTTGTAATTACATTCGAATTGAAGTGGTATTTAGTTTCACAAATTCAAACATAAATCATCGGATTACTTTTATTTGTATTTATATGACTCATGCAGCATCAGATTTTCCGAATTATATACGGACGAACGACAAACAAACAAAACTAATTGCAAACGGCATGGTGCAACGTTAATACAACGAAAGTTTTCTATACAAAACGCACACATTGTTTTAAAACGGACATTTCAACGAACTTCGATCCTCGAAATTACGAAAATAGTAGAACGAAACAACCGCTTGCAGTAACAGGCGTAATTAGTTACACAATTTGATACATTCAGCGTTTGGTCGTGTACGGTAGATACCATATATCAATATGGCCGGCGCACATATTTGTTATCAGAGATATGACATTAATTTTGTGTCATACTTTAAATAATGCTTTGCGTACTGTACGTTTAAAAGCGTTTTAATGTACATACCTGCTGGCGCATGGCATTACGATTAATTACATCCCCGGTGGTAATTGTTATTTAATGAAATTTGTCTCTAAATTTATTATTTTTTATACAAAATGAATTTATGGGAAAAATCGAATTATTCATTAAAGGGGTGGTTTATTTATATTAGCGTATTACATTGTACGTGTTTAGATATTTCTATTATCGTATCGAGGAGTATAAATCCTTCAAGCTTTTCAAATAAAAATTGAATAAAAAAATGAATGTTTTTCGCGGAACAATGATTTTTCTTCAAACACCGATAAAACCCAACCTTAAGCGAATTTTAAACCAAATCCAAACAGATTTCTTGAAACACACCTACCACTATTAATCAAAACACTACGCAGACGATGTGTTGAATGTTAAGCGGTAATTTGCACGCCGTTGAATTCTTTATTGCGTCCGTAATGAATTGTGCTCGAAACGTATGTCTTATCGTGCAGCTTTGTTCTTCTATCGTGCGGAAAAATTATTTATGATGCAAAAAGCAGGAAAAAAAATCGCAAAGCGCGTGGCTCGTTTGCAACTCGGTCTCGGAAATGTCTTTTGTGAAAAAGCAGTTCCGAACGGCACGCGAAACGGTAATTTTTACGCCTTCGATCAGGAGGAACGAAATTTTACCATGTTTTTGTTTCCACGGCTGGTGTTTTTTGTCAATCCATATTCTATCCAACCCAACTAAATTAGTGTCTAATGTCTAATCTTTTAATGATTTTCTACTCAGTATTTAATGACGCCTGCGGACGACGAAACTAGTTGCAAATAAGCAATAAAACTTTTTCATAAACAATAAAGTTGTATCGTTATTTCATCATTTTATTTGATTTGAATTCAAGACACGTAACGGTAATTTGTTGCACATTATCTGTAATAAGTAATATTTATTATTTTTTTATTTAATCTAGTCCGTTAGGTGTAGGACCAACAATTTACATTTCAACTTAATGATATTTCATGAATTTTTATTTTCCACGAGCTCCTGTGAAAATCTTCTAGTTTTTTTGCCGCCGACTTGTTCTTCCCATCTCAATCCAACTTCATTTCCTTTTTATTTTCGTAGATTTATCTTTCTTCATTCATTCTGTGGAGGTGTCCTAGCCAACTCAATTATCTCTCTTTCGTTTTCTGTTGTCCTATTACTGTCACTCTATCTTTTCGTGTGATTTCCCCAATTTTGCGTAAAAGTCTCATAGCTGTAATTCTACTGTTATCTCTCTTCGTTAGAGTCCAAGATTCGCTGTAGTTTATCAATGATTCTTTTACTACTTTCTGATGTATTTGTTTATGGTGCTCTTCTCTTCCTGTTTGTATATATTTTTTCCATTTACTTTTTTTTTGTTTAACTTTAATTGTATTTCAGATGTCCACCATCTACTTTTCTTCATTTGAAAATTCTTGGAATAAGTAATAACACACTACATTTCTTTTGCTTTCAATATATTCCACATTGTAATTAATTACACTGCAACAAATAAATATCTATTGAAAACTCAATAAACTTATTCCATAATCTTAATAATAATTTCCAGCTACATCCACAAATAAAAAGGCTGAAAGGCTAAAAGAAGAAAACAAAAACTTTTTGCAAATTATCGTAAAATGTTGAATCAACAATTTTGTTTGTCAACTCAGGTAGCAAAACCTTTTCAAATTTTATTTCCAATTTTACACAGTTTAGTACTGCTAACTCGCATCAAGTTGGCCTTTTGAATAAAATATGAAAATACTCCGAATTATCGACAATAATTGTTGTTTTGCAACATTTTATGTTATTCCCGCCAAAGGAAGTTGATTTTCAACGCGACGTATATTGAAATGGACATAGGACCGTACTTAGAACCGAATGCCCATACAAAAAAAATTACGTTTTTCGAAAATTTAAAATGAAGATAGAACCGCCATTTTTGCGGATTTGGGTTTGGGTTAAGATCAGCTATCACCTGTTGAAATAGTGGAACATATTTCAGAATGATCTCGTATACTATAACTGTAAATGCTGACAGCAGATTATCGAAACTTAATCTTAAACATCAATCCTGAAACTATTGATAGAAACAAACCATTCATAACACAAATCGTAAAACGCATATTCCCCGTTTTATCGGCGAAACTGTACGCGAGTACGCGAGATCTCCTAGCGGCAAACAGCACGCCAACTCAGATTGAATTAGCATAATTGCATAATCTGCGAGTGTCACATACATTGTAATTCTTGTGTAGCCGGAAGAGAGCTAGATCTTGAATATCATGCTTCCTGTCGCCTCGCAGGGGTTGTAAGATGAATGACTTCTTGTGCCGCAAAAAGTTCGCTTCCTCAAAGCGTATGGTGTAAGTTACAGGGCATTTAAAAAGCGATTTATGATACAAAAAGTCTAATGCGATTTCATACTGTGTGGCCTTTATGCGAACGGGATTTATTGGCACTCTTTCTCTCACCAAGTCGTTTCTAATGGGGGATCGTTTTAAAATTCATGAAGTCGACGATCGCACGTTAATTGATCTAAATCGAAATTTCTCGATAAATATATAATAAATCGTTTAGATTTCACCGAACGTAGCATTAAAAACAATGTGTTTTCTCAACAAACTATTAAACGCTTTATCAGATTTTTTTTTTACTGTTTAATGTTTGTTTAATTTATTCTTTAATGGTTTTTTAACGGCAAAAGTGTAATTGCTCGAATGTATTAAGTTTCGTGGCCTTAACACGTAATAATAGACGATTAATGTAACTTTTGTTGATTTTATCGCATCAAGGACTTTTTTACGTTGAGATTTTGAGTGAATAATTAAATATTTACCCACCACTGATTGTAATAAACATTTATGATTTTACGATGGAAATCTATGAAATCATTACGTAATGGGAAATACGTTACTTACGGAAAAAAGAACAATGTATATGACACATTTTGTGAAGAACAAGGAACAAGGACAATAGTCAAGCAAGAAATGAAGCGGGAAAGAAGCAAACTATGAACTGTTTTTTCATTTTGATTTTTTTTTAAATCGCGAATTAATTTTTTTCTTGAGGTTAAGCGAGGGCGAGGGCGAGAGCGAGGTTAAGTGTGTGTAAAAATAAAATCGGTAGATGTGTCTCCAAAAATCTACAGAAATATAGCAAAGGAATGGTAATGGAGTTTCGTACAAATAAATGTATTCCCAGTAATAATAAAGCTACTTAATAGAAAGTCCACATTCAAAAAGTAGGTATTTCGAAAAGATTTGTAATATTATATAAGAGAAAGTTTTTTTTTTAATTTGAAATCCACTCGGATGTGGTCATTTCAACAATCCATTCGATGCACTGAGCGCCGTTTCTAGGTTTTAATGCCCCATTGTACACATACGTATCCATATAACTGAGCAATAAAAGTATTGTAAAATATTTTAATGATTCGCGCATTATTACATACATAAATTCAACGATGAAGTTTGTACGGTTATTTTTCTAAATTTACTCTTATAATTATTGTGAATGGAAAATGTGCTCAAAGGAAATTGTTAAAGACAAGGATTAACAATGTTATATCATCGTTAATTTGATGGAATCCAAATAAAGCGAAAATATTCGAAATTGAGGAAAGTATTTTAAGAGGAAACCCCATTTTCAAAAGTAGTATCGTGTATTTCAGTGGTCCACCTCTCAGAAAGTTGAAAACCTGTGCTTTAAACTATGGAATCATTAAATAAATAAATTCTGACACATTTAAACTATGGAATCATTAAATAAATAAATTCTGACACATTTAAATGTACAACCTTTTTTCGGACTTAAATGCATCAAAATCAAATATCATTAAACTCAATACGAACAGAATTGAACAAGACGTTTCCGACACACTCTTTCTCCGGATCATGTGAATTATTTATTGAATTTTATAGTCCTGGGTATTTTGTTCGAAACGCATGCGTCGAAAAACACGCAAAGCCGTCACGCGAATTTAATGAAAAGCTTCCATCATAACAAAAATTTTTCCATTAATTCAACTCAAGATCGTTAAATCTCCGCGATCCGGTAAAAATAGGTGTAATAATCTCGCGTTTTTCTTTGTCTTTCCATTAGCGATTCTCGCGTTCATTCCACTCATAATTGCGCTAGGATGGCGCTGCTACATTTAAAGAACGCCATTTTTTCTTTTTTATAGTTTCGTTCGTCGTGGAAATCCATAAAAACCAAAACTTTCAATTACGTCGCGATCATTATGTGTAGTCGTTCACAATCATTAATTAATTAATCGATCGCGCGAACCCCTTTAAAGTTTTAAATTTTAATTTTGTTTCAGGAAGAATCATCAATCCAAGTCATCCGAACCGTGAGTAGATTTCCCATATATCTTTACCGTCTGAGAAGTAATATCGGTAAAATTCGCTCGCAGGATGGGAACAGGGTCAGTTTACAGGCCTTATATATTATGTCCGTGTATGTGCGATATATGAAAAGCCGTATATTGATATAGTTAAGACTAATAAATCAAACCTGTCGATAACTTTATTATTTCAGCAATACGGTGGATACATTCGAATAACGTGGGGCCGCCTTGCCCTATCGGCGTATATATTCGCTGTAACGACGTAAAAAAATAAATAACGGCGCAACCTGGGGCGTTGTTTACTTAAGAGAATTGCATATGCGAGATAAGAGGAGAGGAATAGTATATTATTCATATGTAACGATGCTCGCAAACATATGAAACCCCTACGTATGTATTCAAATATTTTGATAAAAATTTTCTTTAAAAAAAAATGGCAATGACAAAAAGAAATTTTATGTTTGGGTTTGATTCATTTGAAATTTTTCGTGATAAACTGAATAAAGTTATATTTAAATGTAAATATGAGAGAATTACTTACAATGAGATAGTATACGTTGTAGTATTATAGCAACACAAAATGACTAAAATATTTTAAATGAAGACAAAGTAAATTCGTCGGCGACATTTAGAATTCGAATAATCCCTCAAAACGACAGAGATCCGCGCGGCGCGACCCCTTCATTTAATTAATATTTTCGCAGTTAATAAAATCTCGGACTACTCGCCGTCGTCGACGACGAAAAGAAGCCTCGTTTCGTTTCGAAAAATAAAACAGAAATTTAATTCGACAAAAGGACCGACAATGCCGTTTCAAAACGGAAAAGAGAGATTAGATAAAATCTTAATTTAAGTTTCAACGTGTATTTTGTGCAGGGAAGCCTTAAAAAAGCTTAATTGAAACGGGGAGTTTTTTTTGTGTGAGTAAAATTATTCCAATGTATGAAATCGTTTTTGGACTTGGTACGTTTTTGAAAATAGAAAATCTGTATCGCTTCGGATATACAGGTGTCCCCGGGAAAACGAAACACCCTCAATATCTAAGAAACTAATTTTTTTTCTTAAAATCGCTGAAACACGTAAACTTTAGATCGATGGGGGACAACTTTTGGCGAAGAAATGATCGCAATATCTTCAACCTCCTAGCCGCAGGGGTGTCAACCCTAAAATTCTTAAATTACACTAGGGGATGAGTGATATCTCATTTAAGAGCTTACATAATTTGCATTTCAACGGTGTAAAAATTTTTGAAATCCATCGATTCGTTTTCGAGAAATTAGCTTTTCAAGATAACTATGGTACAAAACAG
>JAFFZR010020992.1:0-10911 GCA_018397195.1 Lethrus apterus | reverse complement strand
CGATGTCGAAATAATGAGAAGAATCCAGTTCAATTTTTCACGATGTGTTTATCTTTGCACTCATGCAGAAGGCGGTATATTTGAACATTTGTTGTGAATTTTTCGATGATTTAATTAAAATTTCTAGTTCGTGTTGAGGGTTATTATTTTTTTCTGCCTAAACTATGAGAAATGACGAAATGGAGCAAGACAAGAAATATAGGTAACTTATGTGTCTATCAGCAAAAAAAGTTTCAAAAGTATTCATCTAATAACAAAAAAATTATGAGCTTCTTAAGATGTGGATGACCATTTTTTGACCACTTAAAAAATACGCAGAAGAGAAAATAACATGTCAAATAATGATTTCTTTTAGTACAAATCCACATACCAAATTTGGTCCCAATCACGATAAGCGTTAAAAAGTTTTCTCGAAAAAACGATTTCTTTTCAGGACATTTGCATCCCTCTAGCGGCTAAACGAAGCAACTTTGAATAGAGGTAAGTTTGCTTAAATCGTCCTATTTTGGCCTCAGGAATATGAGTTATTATTTTGTACAGACCTTTCGGGGACACCCGTATATCCAAATAACTTTTGTATTGAACATTTTTTCGTATCTCTAACAGCAATAATCAGTTATCGAGAAAAGTGGGCCACGCTGTACAAGATCTTTTTTTATATTTTATTCTATTCCCTATGCATACACCGTTATATTTCAGCGAAACTGCTCATTTTTCAGCCATAGTAGTTATTAGTTTAATTCAGAATCACAAATGCACACTTTTTAGTCATTTCACTCGTGACCGCTGAATACGTGAAACGTCAATACGCATTCTCGTCCATCACTTTTAAAAGCTTTTCGCCATACGTACAGCTAAAACTTTGCAAACGCAGTTAGCTGAGATATTCACATAATTGTGTTACTGGTTTAAATTTTTTGAAGAACTTTGTTCCCTACTAAGATTTACTAATTGAATCAGAGTTAATATGGGTTACAATGAAATATCAATAATGAATTAAGTGCTTAGTTTTTGTTAATACAAAGTGGAGTAAATTTAAAATTTCGTTTTATAGTTGAACTTAATAATAATATCAATAATAAATTATTATAGGAATTGTCGACAAAAAAAAAGAGAGTTTATTAATTAATCCCGTCAATAGTACTCTTCTATAGAATATGGATATTTGTCAATTAAAATAGTTTTTAGCTCCCGTTTAAAAGTAGACAAATTATGAATACACCTCACATTAGTCGGTAGAGAAATAATCTTAAACTTAAAGAATTAGGAGTTTTCATACCAATGATTGTTTTATTGAAAGGAATACAGTAGTTATTACGAGAACGAATTTAATACTATGAATATTACTCTTAACATTAAATTTACTCTTAATACTAAAACATAGACACATAACGAAAATATGTATAGGGCACGGTAACGTCAATAATTTAAACTTTAAGAATATGTGCCTACAAGAATCTGCAGAAGGTACACTTTCTATAAATCTTAGTATCAGCGCAACCTGATCATAATAGAGATGAATTAAATGTTGCCCAGTTAAAATCGGAGTTAGGTTTTCAAATAAATAACTAATCGAACTGTACTTTTTAACTGGCTGTTTACAATTATCTTTCCAATTCAAATATTCGTCAATGTACAGACCTAAAAATTTTAAATTATTTGCTTTATGCAAGGTATTATTAATTTTCATTTAGATTTGGCCAACTTTTTTCGAAGTTGTGAAATATTAAATATTGTTTTCTCAGCGTTGAAGTAAAGCCCATTATTACTGAACCAACCACACATATCTTGGAACAGGATGTTACATTTAGATTGAAAGTCTTCTATAGATTTGTCCAAAAGAATCACTGAAGTATCGTCAGCATAAAGAGTAAAGTGTGCCGCAGTAGATGGGATCAGGTTATGTAAAAATAGTACCAGGGCTCAATAATGAACCCTGTGGAACATCTGTCGTAGATTTAAGACACCTAGACCGAACTTCAGTAACAGAGGCATGGCTTTTATCATGGATAATAACATATTGTTCTCGATTACGCAGAAAGCTTACTAGCCAATCCACAGCAACACCCTTGATTCCATTATAAAATAAAATATTTAATAGCTTCGTCTGATTGACGAAGCCCTACTAAGGTCGCAAAAGATCCCTACCGGGCATTCAACACAGTCCAGAACCAAATCCACAACTTTCTCATAAGAGTCATTTACTTCTGAAATCGTGGATTTATTCTGTGTAAAACCATGTTAATGCTTACTAATTACATTACATTATTTCTTTATGCTTATTCTAACTGTTCTTTACGAGACGTTCATCCAAAACAACTACTTCATATTAATTGCACATATTTGTTGAAACTCACCGTAAAAGCAACGTTTTCTCAGAATTTTAATATTTGTTTTTCTATAAACAAATTCAGCTCATTAATTATTTAATAATTTCCGTTTATATCTTTTACAAATAGTTTGTAATCTTATATATGTGCATACTTCAGTAAACTATGTAATAATTACAATTAAAACTGAAAAATATATATTCATTATAAATTCCATTATCGGTATATTTCCTTCATTATAATTATTAAAGTAATTGCCTCAATTTTCGTGAAACCCTAATTACTGTTAGCTGAAGCACTAGTAAGATTTACGGAAAAGTTTTAGAATTTCTTGTGTTAGTTTTGTGAGCCATTAATCAAAATTCAATTTACTGATTAATAGCCCGTTATTTTCCGAGGTAATTAAACTTTTTTGGGAAAATAAAAATGATTCAGAAATTCTTATATATTCTATAATTTAACTCCTTTCTGTTTATGTAAAAAAAAAAAATACTTTTTTGGTGATTTACATCGGAACGACCCGTCTCCGTAAATATTTTAGTTTCGACAGTTTCTTCTTTTTGCGTTTCCCTCATTTTGTTTAACCAAAAATTCATATTTTTTCCCAAATATTTTAACAGCATTTAGTTCGTCACATATGTTCTAAATATTGCTTTGTGTGGCACAAATTAAAAACATTTTCTTCCTATTTTTGTACTCAAAATGAGTACAAAAATAGTGTTTGTTAAACACACATGGCGTGGTCCATTTAAGGACCACAAAACATTAGCTAATTATTAAATGAAATTCGGCAAAACAACCAATACAAAGTCCTACATCACATATTGCACGTCTTGGGATTATTTCGTTTACTACAATAAGTGCATCGTCGCTTTGTACCTTTCTGTGGAAAGTGTTCGCCCACGTCGCGTATATTAAACGTATTTGCAACGGTTACTTCCTTTCTACTTTTTTCATTTTGTTTCTTCTAGTTTCCTGACTTCTTCGACTCAAACATGATCTGCCTGAAACGGCTCCTATAAGCTGATTAGCAAGAATACTTCGGTACTCAAGTTGCGGAATGGGCTTTTTACCTGAAGCTCTTGGATGATTACATAAAGGAATTTACTATTGATGCATCTACTAAATAGAATATCTTGACCCATCATCGTCTTGATTTTCTAGATATGAGGTAGCTTTGCATAAACTGATCGAAGTGATCTATTCATATACTTATTATAATCTGAAACGCTTACAATTATTTCTTCCTTTTTGCTCTCCTTATTGGTTCTCTGTCTGTGTCTGAGGATTGTGCAACCTAGTCACTATAAATACTGATTTAGATCCATGGTCCTTCCAAGCTGTAAATGATATGTCATTAGCCATGGCAACCTTTGATTCGCCTATTTTCATTTTTTTGCGCCCTGTAGTAAATTTTTGGGGGAATATTTTCTGTTATATCTAAACGTACCGCAAGAAAATAGCTTTCCATCCAGTAGTTTAAGTACAAGGGGCATTGTTGTAAAGATATTCTCAAAAAACAAGCAATATTTGCAATATGGGCAAAAGATCTTGAAAGATCCAGCACTATTTTTTCACTCAGAGAGCCTACTTCGTCTGTCATAGATTTTCCTTCATACACAGAAAATTTTAGGTGTCCGGTCATACTACAAGCTAGAGCCCATACTTTAAAGCCTCGTTTCGTTGCTTTTTGGGACATATATTGCTTCAAACTAGATCTCCCCTTAAAACCAATCATGCTCTCGTCAATTTCTAAATATCTTGATGGACAAAAACCATTACAAAATTTTTCATTTAGGTCATTGAGTAACAGGCGTATCTTGTATAACTTGTCATATCCGTCTTCACCTTTTTTCGGTTGTCGCTTATGGGTAAATATCAAGAGATTTTCAAATATCTTTTTAGGGTCATAATTTGGTTAATTCTATTTACTCGATGATTTTCATCAAAATACCCGTTCATTCTAATGCTGGGTAATTTCTGGAATCCCATCACTATGCATATTCCTAAAAATGCACGCAGCTCTTGTACTGACAACTTCAAGACTGTCATACACTGCTCCGCGTTAGATTCTGGGACTATTAATTCCATCAGGATATCGTCAAAAAAAATATTTAACGGCGATTCAAAATTTACTTGACATTTCGGTACACATATCTGAGAAAAAGTAAAATTCGGTAAAACGTCAGGTTTTTTGATGAAATAAATTTTCCAATCGAAGACATAATTCTCTGCGTCTCTGTGTCATTTCAGGAGCCCTTCTCAAAAAACCCTCACTTTCATCTTCTATAACAACATTTGGGTCAGCGATACTGTTATCAGAATCAAAATCGTTATTTGATTCGTCTTTTGATTCATTTTCTTAAAACGTTGCTTTTGAAGTTGAAGTCCTCGTACGACAGTTCTTTTGTTGCACATTCTTTAAGATTTTTCCATCCTCAGTATCACTGTCTCCTCTACAATCAGAATCTACGGCTGCTTTATCGCCAAGTGGTATGTCATCGATAAAATCATGTAGATCATTGGAATACATATTTTAAATCTCTTCAGCCCTGAATATACCAAAAAATGGTCTTTATAAGCGAAGCAACTCAGAATATCTATAGAATTATGACTTTCTGGAATTGTTAAGTACTGCTTCAAATCGGTACCTTATTTTCAAAAAAGGACATGTTTTGATTTCTGTAATAAGCGGGTCCAAATGGAGTCACATTTTGAGGTTAGAAAACCGTCGGGCAAATTTATATATTAATAACAAATTAGCGGAAGCTTATATCATATTAGATAAATTGTATTATGGATTTGTGAATATTTACTTAAAAACAAACTATAAAACTCACCATTTTTTTACACAAAAATCAACACAACATAGCACTATTTTTGTGCAGGTTATTTATTGCTTCTTACATTAAATGCACTCTTAAATTTAAATTATTCTATCAATAAACTAAATCTTTCTAACGTCTATCATAAAACGAATAGAAAATAAAAATATAATTACAGAAAAAAATATATAGGTATCTATTTAAAAACTGAGATGTTTTCAAACACTTATAAAATATAAAGTTTTGTTTCAAATTAGTTTTAATGCAACTTGTTAAATTTTTTTTTAGAATTATGACAAATATCTTTAAATATTTAAAACTTAAAATACTTCATTAATGTAATCTTGCTACGGGCAGGTTGGGCAGGTGTTTATAGTCCCATCATTTACATCCTTAAGCGAGTTTCTCAATTTCATACATTTTATGTGAACTTTACGAAGGCTTTAATTTCTAGTAAGTTTAATGTATGGATATTAGTTTTAAAACTTTGCATTAAATATTTTTAAAAGTAAAATTACCACATGTAACGACGTCATTACGAAGGGACTACAGTTCATTAACGTAAAATGTAAATAAAATTCTTTTAAACGAAAGATACAAAGTTTTATGAAACTATATAACACAGTAAAGATGTGTAAATAATTGGAAATAAAGGTGCATGCTGCCCTGCAAAAGATATGCGCCGACATTTCAAGCCACAATCCGCAAATTTATACGTAAATTATTGAGGATTACGTATTAAGTAGCTTTCCTAATTCACTGCGAAATATTGAAAACGGTCAACTACGTTTTGGTTTTTCTTCTTTTGTTAAAATAATCTAACTTTTTGATTTTGTTTAGATTTATTTCTTAGTGCATATGTAACTATCGACAAGTATAAAGAAATTTTTTATTTAAGTTAATGAAACTTTTTTTCAAAATATGTATTCATTTTGCGGCCAAGTTTAGAGCGACTTCCTAAAATGGGAATTTGAGAATTAGGTAAGCATGAAAAAATTTAGTGGGGCCAACGTCCTGTTCAAAATGTGCAAAATTAGGCAATTAGTCAATTAGTCAAAATTCGTCATATACACGCATTAAATAAATAAATATAAGTATATGTAACTGAAAGATTAGAATTTGAGGAAAAATCTTTCCTAAAAGGATAATAATGGACCTTTAGACGTTGCTAAACACAGTAACTTTGATGTTATTCATTCTGGAAAGCAAATATTTGAAACTGCAAATTTTACTAATTTTATTCTACATCTACTTCTTTCTGTAACTTATACCATGTTAGCAAAACGCGTATAAATCATTATATACCATTGCGAAAAAATCATTTTTGTGAAACATTTACAAACATCAGTGGCGGATTTACATACCGGGGGGCCTTAGGGCACTAAAGATTCGGGGTCCTATGGCCTATGCAACTTTTTCTCTTTTTATTATTAAAAAACCATAAATCATATTCTCGGCCAGAATTGGAAAAATCTAAACTAACTATATTTTGCGGCTTAAAGTTCTTTACAATATAGTTAATATTTATTTCATTAAGCTGCCACAATTTAAAATCTGTCTCAAAGTTAAAATCAGAATTTTCAAAACATGTTGTAGAACTGTTATTATCGAGATCAGAAATATTCATATTTTCGTTCTCTGAAGACGAAGAATATTTGTGACTGAGATAAGTGACTGTGAGATACATTTATTTCGCTATCTTGAATAGCTTTTGATGTGGACGGGGAAACTATTTCTTGTTCTTGAATATCTTCAATATTAATATTAGTTTTACTGCCGATACTACTTTTTGTAAAGAAATTGGTCAATTTGGGAACTTTAGCTAGAAGTTCTTCCTTTTGAAATTCTTTTTCTTTTGCCTGTTTTCTTTTATTAGCGCCACTCTCATAAGTTCGCTTAGACATAACTAAAAGTAAATCTGCATTGCATTGCTTATAGGAACTGTTAGATTATAAAAATTGGCTATCAGTTTTTATTCACGGTCGATGATAGGTTAGACATTTACGGAAAACGGAACGCAGGATTTTTCTCAAAATTTGGCATCCTACATTTTCTACCTGTTCTATCCATCTATATTATTTTCAACATTGCGATGTTGCCGCTTCTGTCAAAAAGTCCTGGTCTTGGTCAAAAGTTCGTTTTTTTAAATGAAACCCCAGTATATTATTCAGTAAACAAAAGTTGCGAGGATTTTTTTATAGAAGTGGCAACGTCGCAATGCTGAAAATAATTTAGATAGATAGAATAGGTAAGAAAATGTATGATGCCAAATTTTCGGAAAAATCCTGCGTTCCGTTTTCAATAAACGTCTAACTTATCATCACCGTGAATCACCCTGTATACTTGTATACATATACTTAATACACTTACCTTAAATATTAATTTCAATTTTCAAGGAAAAAATTCGATTCTTCTTCAAATACAGGAAAAAGCTTTGTTTCTTAAACTAGCAAAATAAATGTAAACAAAATAAAACTTTTTATGATAGATTAAAAAAAACATAATACATTCGATTTAGCAAAATGACCGGCGTTTCCTGTTATCGAGTTGTTGTTTGATATTTGATATTTTTTTAATAAAGATTAGCTTTGTTTTAGTTTAGGCAGGCATAAATTTTAAAAGATGCAACGAAAAAATTATATATTTTTTAATAAATAAGCCTTAACATTTTTTTGCATACGCTGTGGGGCCCCCTCAGTTTCCGGGGCCCTAGGGCAATTGCCCTTTTTGCCCTATTGAAAATCCAGCACTGACAAACATTACATTCAATTAGAACTTTCACTAAATATAAAATATAAAATAAAGAAAATATCACTTTTCAGTCACCGTAATCCAAGCTCATTGTTTAGAATAAAAAATATTCTATTTTCATTATAATTTATGTTCTAAATAATAAGGAACCTGCTATTTGAAAAAAAAATGCATTCTAAATACGGAAAATTAAGGAAGGTGAAAATCAAATAAAACAATTATTAGTAGGATTTATGCAACAATAATTTCACAAAAGGAAATATCAAAGATAAAAGATAAAATTACAGTTCGTTACATATTTCCATTCACTTCAAGTTATATTAGCCTACCAATCTGTCATTTAGTAACTTTAATAAATCGGTTTTTATACACGAAGAGGAAATATGGAATATCTTTAATGGTAGCCTGTTTGAAATAAAAGTTGATAGTTGGTATATTGTTAGTATATTGTGACACTATTTTCACAGTTTTAATGACTTCTGTAATATGATATCAATTTCAAATTTTTCAAATGGGCGTAAGACGTTTTTCACGAAATTCGTAAACTATTCAATGACGGCTATGTTACGTTTTCATCGTAAGTAGGAGAAAATGTGAAAGGACGACTTCTTTTATGTGTTCTGTATATCATAACAACAAAATATAAAACAAATGATCAATATCCATAGTTTTTGTTATTAACAAGATTTTTCAATAAAATTGTAAAAATCTTTACTGTTGCATAACATACCTACCTATATATATCGTTTGCAAGTATATAATACTAATAATAATAACAATAATAATAATGAACTTTATTGCCTTTTCAAATTCCTCTACAATAAATCCTATAACACAGAAAAAAGAAGAAAAATTGTAGTCGAAAAGGAAAAGGGATCGAAATCCTAAGGTGAAGTTCAGCTTAGCTGTTCTACCACCTACACTTTCAATTACAAATGCCACTAGTAAAGAAGAATTAAATACTTAAATATAAACCTAATTAGAAAAATTAAAAAAAAAATACATATTAACTATACTTACTAACTATACTTACTGACTACATGTGTGCTCATATAACATATTGACATTCTATATTTCGTTGTACCAAAACCATACGTATTATAAGATTATAGCGATTGTGGATCCAACAAATCTTACATCTTAATGTAAATTGTTTTAACGATAGACCCTTGAAAATGGGAGGCACTCCATTATAAAATTTAACAACATTATAAGAGAAGGAGCATTGAAAAAGTGATGCATAGGTAAGGTTAGAAGACGGATGTTCAAGTTATGAACGTCATATCTAAATTCAATTAAATTAAATAAATAAGATGAAGCCTTTAAAGTAATGATTTTATGATAAAGGCATACTGGAATATTCGTCTCACATTCATGTTTAGCCATTTTAACTCCTTTAGTTTGTAAGTCACGTGACCAAATTTTCTTATGCCATATATGAATCGAATACAAGCATTTTATACCTTTTGGATTCTATACGATGTAATGCAGGCAAGCATACCGGGGAACAGAAAGTGAAATGTAATAGGACAGGACAAGCGCTTCGCACAGTATCTTATTGGTTTGTGTGTTTAGATAATTACGGTGTGGAAATGTGCATCTTAAACCATTATATGATCGGCCGATAATCTTATTAATGTGATCTCGACAACTCCAAGAGGAGTCCATGATAATCCCAATATTCTTCGCTGATTCAGAGACCGGAACTGTACATTATCTACTTTAACTTTAATTACATGTCTCATATTTGTACAAAAACTACTATTGCCGGAAAGTAAAACTTGGGTTTTTGCGGCATTTAACGTGAGTCAATGAGCCTTTGAAAATGAATTTATGCTGTCGATATCGTCATTTAAATAATCCGCTGGTTTTGAATGAAATAAATAGTTGTATATCATCTGCATACATATGAATATTTGAATGTTGAATGTTAAATTTCAGTTACATAAATTAAGAAATAGAATTAAAATTAATTTATTTAAATATTCCAATGGATATTATAAATGAAATAATAAACTGTGGTATTATTTTGACACAGTTTTGCTTTCATCCATTAGAAGCTGGAATTCGATTATTTATATAAATTTTCCACAATGCAGAAACAAAACGTTTCAACAGAAAAAATGTAATTTTAACAAATAATATATTTACTTAGTTTAAAGGAACAGTTTTATGTTACGACCATAATTTATTAATTTTATCTTTTTTTACAAAAAATAATTACAATAACTTTACGTTTTGTAAATACATATAATTTAAATACGTTATATGAAATCCATTACCGGGAATTTTGATTAAATTATGCGTATTTCGAATGAAAATTTCGACTCAAAAGAAATGTAAAAAAACATACAATCATAATTTCTAAGTGAGACGATCACAACTTGCTAAAATTTAATTACTTAATTAAATGTTTGTCCATTTATACAGACCCAAAAAATAATTTAAATAAATTGGTGTTACCTATACAGTCTGTTCACGGGAACATTCTACAATAGCTAACTTTTTTATTTAAAGAGATACAAATTTGGTTAAATGGACAAAGTTTAAGTACCTTGCAATGCGCAGTTCTCGCAATAAATTATAAAATAAAAGAACACCGCGTTGCTAAGATACAAGCATAACGATTAATTTCTTAAATTGAACAGCCTGTATATTTTTATTTTTTTAAGTTGCTCTAGTCGCCTGCTATAATTAATTATAAGACAATTTTTCTCTAGGATCGCTAGTTAAGGATTAAAAAAAGCAATAATTTCTTGCATTCTGGATGTTCACGAATTATTCTACAATAGCTAACTTTTTTATTTAAAGAGATACAAATTTGGTTAAATGGACAAAGTTTAAGTACCTTGCAATGCGTATTTCGAATGAAAATTTCGACTCAAAAGAAATGTAAAAAAACATACAATCATAATTTCTAAGTGAGACGATCACAACTTGCTAAAATTTAATTACTTAATTAAATGTTTGTCCATTTATACAGACCCAAAAAATAATTTAAATAA
>JAFFZR010020991.1:0-10934 GCA_018397195.1 Lethrus apterus | reverse complement strand
GTTAAAATTAATAATTTTCGAGATATTGATGTATTTTTTAATTTTCGTACATTGTCATCCCTCCTGAGAACCATAAAAGTAATTTTTAAATGTTTTTTTAAACAAAGCTGATAAACTACGAACTAATAAATAGAATATGCTGTAAATAAGTAGATACACCAAGCTTTACATTTAAAAGTGTTGTAATATTCACATATTAAATAGAGAGATCACAAAATGCCATATTTTGTATGCAATATTACTGCTTTCTTGAGTAAAGCTTGGTGTATCTCCTTATTTACAGCATATTATATTTATTAGTTCGTAGTTAATCAGCTTTGTTTAAAAAAACATTTAAAAATTACTTATATGGTTCTCAGGAGGGATGACAATGTACGAAAATTAAAAAATACATCAATATCTCGAAAATTATTAATTTTAACTACATATGTGGCTTATTCAAATTAATAGACAATTAAATTTTGCTGTCGACTAATGCATAAAAGTATAGCGCTTCCATTTAAAAAAATTAAGTTTTCCGCATTTCAATTGTTTCAAAAAGAAGAAAATTTATTAAGTATGTTGTGTTACATATCGCATTTATAATGCATTTACTATTATCACTAAAGATTCCTCTAGCGTTGCATAAAATTTCATGATCTTGCTGTATTTCGTTATTGAACTATAGGCATTTTGCCGAAGACCGTCAGCTGTCAAAATTTCCGAATAATTGCAAATATCTTAAAAACGAATAGACATAGACAAATATTATTTTATACAAACTTATATTAGAATTACCCAGGAATTTGAAAAATGTAATAATATATAGGGTATTCTATTTAAAATTTTAAAGTTGTTCGTTGTTGCGCACAAACGAAACACTCCGTATAATTGAAAATAATTTTAGATGGTGGAAACCATAAATTAAAAAAACTTTTGTCTTAAAATTTTTTGTGTATTTTGCATAATAATGGAGATATCAAAGAATATCGCACTAGTGTTACACCCTGTATATATAATAATAAATAATGGGACATTTAAATAAATCATTTCTGAACATGGATTAGTCGATAATTATATATCGACTAATCTATCAGAAGGTATATTCATAAATCTTTTTTGAAAATTTGAAAGAGTCTTGAGTTTTAAAATGGAATACCTACCCTACATCCTGCAATTGTATTCATCGAAGAATTAAATTTTTCTTTCTATTCTTAATAGGGTGATATAGTGACAATCGATATTTTCCCACTTTTTCATCGATTTTAAGTTGTACAGGGTGGACAAATTTCGATGTTTTCATAGGGAATTTCGATAACCATAAGGGATACAAAAAATCTACCATCCTTTTTTTGGAGAAAATTCAATGGTGAAAACCAAAGTTGGCTATCGTCTTTTGTTTTCGAGTTATGAGCAAAAATTCGTTTTTTCAAGTTTTCGTTTTATGGCTATATCTTGCTTATTTGGAAAAATAAAGGAAAATAATGTCCACGTTCTTCAGGCACTTTTTTGATAAGAATGCAGTGGCGTTTTTTATATGGAACTCATAGTTGGCTGTGGCTTAAATAAAAAGATAATTTTGTTCCCTTTTAAACAATATACAACATGTATGGCCAATTTTTAATTTTCATAGAGATTTTTCAAAAATTCAAACGTTTCAAGGTCATTTTCAGAGTATTTTTAAATTTTCGCGTAGTAGGCGAATAAAGTTTGATATATTACAATGTTTTATTCAGAGTAATAATAATAATGAAGTTGCAAGTTAAACATATTTTACACATTAAAGAAATTTTTTTCCCTTGCTTCCCTTTCACCAATTCCGGTGGGAGGGCTTTGGTTACAGTTACGACCGTCTTACAGATGTTAAAGCCTATTACAGCATACGCTGCAAGTATTAGGAAACGTGGAAAACCTAATCAGAACAGTCGGAAGGCCAATTCAGAGTCACAAACACTGGAAATTTATATCTGTGATATAGACCTTGAGGTTACTAGCCTACTCACTATGTCATTAGACCAGTAATCCCATAATATAACCCCATTTAAAAATACTAATAATAAAATGAACGAACTAAGTGAAAATGTTATATAGTGTGTTAATTCTGTATCAACGTCAGTTCGGAGTGTTTCAAAGCGATGTCAATGGTGTGTTGCGAATGACGGACGTCAATTTGAATGTTCAATATAAATCTGACCTTGAAAAGTATGAATTTTTGAAAAATCTGTATGAAAATTAAAAATTTACCATACATGTTTATATTGTTGAAAAGGGAAAAAATCATCTTTTTATGAGTTCATATAAAGTCAGTCATGAGTTCCATATAAAAAATTAAAATTTTTTGTCACAAGTCGAATTTGGAGAACCTTTTCAAAAAACTAACAACTACACTGCATTCTTATCAAAAAAGTGACCGAAGTACGTGGACATTATTTTCCTTCATTTTTCCAAATAATCAAGATAGAGCCATAAAACGAAAATTAAGTGTATATTATTACATTTTCGGTTTTCCTATTAAAATCCACGTTGATTTTGTATAAGGGTTGGTGTCTCTAAATTGCGTCTTTTACGAGTTATTTTTGTTAATTGTATGTAGTTAAATGACAAAACCTGTAGAATTGATAATACGACCTAAAGAATTAAATTTTAATCAGTAGCTCAGAAATCTCTTATTGTTATTGTTAAACCACAATTAATTATTTATAAAGGTCTGCAATTGTTAAATTTTGGAACAATTATCAAAATAACTCAAAAACGATGCAATTTAGAGGCTGTAACCCTCATAGATAATAAACGTTGATTTTAATAGAAAACCCGAAAATATAAAAATATACAGGTGTTCCATTTAAAATAACGAAGTAATATAGTTCAAATATGTAACACATGACATCCTTGAAAAAGTGGGAAAATATCGATTTAAATATCGATTAAAATAATCGAAAACGACGCACTTCAAAAGATACCATCACGAAACAAAATCAATGTAGATTTTAATAGGGGAACCGAAAACATAAAAATATACAGTGTTCCATTTAAAATAACGAAGTAAGATCATGCACAGAAAAAACAGAACGCCAAGTGTAAAAGACATTATTTTTATGCGATAGAGTAACTATTGAAAACAAAAGTAGTATTTTTTTATGTTTAATATTAAAAGGTGCAATCGAAGGGCGTCTCGGCCAAGTACGATTGCCATTTAAAATAAAAAGTTATTAGTCGTATCTCAGTAGGCATTGACATTTTTTTAAATTTAATTATTCTGGGTTAAAGAACTTATTAAATACCTAGTACAACTTACATATAAACAGTTTGTCTCTACAATGTGAAATAATTAAATTGTTTGAATATAATAGAAATTGAAGAAATTCCATCTATTTTAAGCTCGAAATTCTATCTATTTTAAGCTCTCTCATCTAAGTGGTTCCCTGCATCACAAATTACTGAATGCAGATAAACTGTGGGTAAACAGTTGTTCATTTTCGCTTTTTCCCATGTCGATAACACTAAAAATTGCGGAGTTACCTATATGTGAGCACTGAAAAAGATCGACACTGTATTTAGTGACATTTATCAATCTAATGCAAGAATTCAAATATAATAATCTACATTTATATATAACAAAATAAGTTATACAGTTTTCATGACAGCGTGCAGCGTTTTAACGTCCTCTAGTTATCTCAGTTGGTCAAGTTGAGGCATTTCCGGTTATTCATATCGTGAATTGTCCCGACTGAGTCGTATCGTTATCATATTATTATATGTTATATGTGGCCAAATGTAACGAAATATATTTAAATACAAATAAATTAAATTAAACAAATTTATATGCTGTAGTATCGCAGTATCTTAAATCACAGAATTACAAAATAAATATTTGTGTATATACTTCCTTAGTGATAAAATGTTCTCGATAAGAACTTACTGAAAAGCGAAACATTATTTACTGTTGAGAAGTACAAGGATATTTTGGCTTTACCATCCAGCTTTATGTAATAAATCTTGCGAAATGATTTACGATTAAAAAAAGAGCTAACAGTTCTGCCAGCGAAAGTATTCTGCAATTTTAAAATGATGTCGGTAAAGTCAACTGAACTCTGGAATATATTATTTTGTTGCTTTAAACGTATAAATTTATTACTATTGCTACTTATAATTTATTCATTTTGTGTTAAGTTTAACGAAAACTGTATTGGAAACATTAATTCATTAACGAAATTACTAAACGAAATTATACTGTATTATACAAATAACGTATTTGTCAGTAATTATTTATATTTAAATGTTAATATATTTTCAAATCATCATATTCGTGAGCCAGTAAAACTTACGAAAAAAAAAAGAACTCAAGTGTCATGATACTAATGATAATTATAATGTCTGCAGAATCGGAAATGAGTCATGAAGAAATCTCAAAATTCGATTACGAAAATGTGATTACGAGTGCTGTAAATACTTTATATGTACGATAAAGGATGTAGGCCAAGGTTATGAAACAGAAACATATGGCTACTATTAACACTAACAACATGTCACTGGTAAAAATTCAAATATTATGAGGGCAAATTGGAAAATTTCTTGGAAAAAATATTCATGGAAGTAGGGAAGAAGGAATTTTAATACAATGTACTTACTTAAATAATGTTTTAATAAAAACAAGAAAGATCTATGGGAGTACACAGTTTTTAGTTGTTGGTGCGGGTACGAAAATGAACAAGTTCTGGAAACCGAAAAAAAAAGAATAAAGAAAGAAAATAAAAATTTAGAGTGAGGGTAGTACGAGTAGAAGGGAATAGATAAAAGGAATTAGGCGGAAAACTAGTTATAAAAAATAAGAAATATAAGAATCGTTACATTACCGTGCTTAGAAGAAAATCATTATGGTTAAATGGCGTAAGAAGTAACAAGATACAGAAATAGAAAAAGGTCACAATGAATGAAGAATGCGGTAGATGAATGGGACACACTAGATATAAAATTACAGGATAAACTTGCAGTTCCGACCCATACATCCATCAATTAAAGTTACCTTTTCCATATTTTTCGATGGTTTCCGGTGACTTGCTTTTACCCTTTTTACATACATTGCTGAATCACGAACCTTCTTCAATAAAATTCTTTATTTTTTATAGCTTTCTCCATTACTATTGCCAATAGTTCTTGTAACAGGGATATTTTCCTTTTATCCCCGCTCTTCTTCCGATTTAATATCTCTAATGAAATTTGACCAAATTATTGATATTTTGTTTTCTCTTGTATTTTTTTCCCTATTTTCTTCTATCTTACCAAGGATATTCGATGGTATATTTTTACATATCATCTTCAGTAAGTCGTGATTTTCCGTTAGGTCATTGTACGTTTTTTCGACTTTTAATTAATACTAATTCCTCACTCTTCCCTCATTTCCGATTCCATTGTTTTTTCATGTTTTCTCATTGCACATTTTTCGGAATCCTGAGTATTTCTGTCCACGTCTTCAGCTGGCACTGTTACTAAAAACTTTGTTTCATCTGATGGCGTTTCGGCTATTAAACTATTTTTATTATAAAGTTAAAATTAAGTTAAAGATTATGTAAAATTAAAAAAAAAAAAAAAAAAAAAAAATAAATAAATAAAGAAAACCATTGCATTCAAGTTATTATCATTATGGAAAAGAATTAATTCTGATAGCACATCATGTTATGCATTGTTTATTAATCATCTTTTATTTGAAATGTATGAATTATAAGAAATATTCATTACAAGTACAATACAGTTATTTTATAACTAAATTCAACAACTATTTTTGTATAGATTAAATTTTGTATTTTTAAAATATCTATTTCGTTGCCAATAAATTAATCATGCATTTCCCTTTTAAACGTAAATCTTCTTATCCTAAATAACATATTTTAAGTACAAACTATCTTATCCTCGAAGTAAACAAAACTATTGCTTTAAAGGCTGTTTTGTTCTTAAATGCCAGACAGTTTAAAAATAACATTTTACGTTTTTCTATTTAAGGCTTGTGGAGATAACATCCTACGGAAAGAAATGACTGTACAAAATATTCTATTGTTATTCCACACCCCAGGCTGATCAGATTAACTTACTTGGGCGTAAAATATCATATAGGAGCTCGAATACAAACAGAACTTTGATTTTAAGGCTATCGTTTATTTTTAGCACTCGTATAACTTAAATGCGTGAAAGTTCAGTTCAGTTTGTTAATAATAAATTTTATTGAAATTTCACCGATGGCTATTGGCAATAAATCTCATTTACGGACTGCAATTATGTTGAATAATAATAAATAATAAATATAAATATCAATACCATGTTGTTGCTTTTGGATAAATATCGAATACAAACTAAATATATTAGGGATCATTGCCACATTTTTAAAATATATGGGTAATTCCTTTCATTAATAGAATGACTATACGTCATAGTAAATAAACATTATTACTATTATTATTAATTCTAGAATAAAATAAATTGAAATCAAAAAGAACAAAGTTCATGTTACTTTAGTTATTTTTTTCGTTATTTTGTTGTTAATAACAAATTCATATTTTTAACATTTACAAGGCCCTTTCAAAAATATTTGTTTATTTTTAGTAGTAAACGTGTCATTTGTCACGTTATTTCGATAATATAACAACGAAAATGTAATTGTTAAGACATTAAATATAATAAAATATGAAGAATCGTGCCACAGTTTCTTGAAATAATGAAAATTCCCTTATACATGTGTCACATTTTTGGGACTACTCGTAAACCCGGGGTGTCACCAACCGCAAAGCGTCGTTTTTTTCTTCATCTTGATCTAAATATAGGACGGAGACCATATGCATGACTATCTGGCGCGATATACATTTTTAAATATGACATTAACAAAGTCATCCAGTAAAAAAGGCTAACGAAGTATAAAACAATGAATTTTCGAAATCATCTAGCAGAAAAAAACTAATAGACGCAAACAAAATTATTTGATGCCATCTGTAAATTTAATTGCGTCCGCGTTATTTCCGTCGGGCATTGTTCATAAACTTGCTATCGCAAAGCAATAAATTGTTATAGAGAAAGTAAGAGAAATTAAAATCCCGTTTTCATAGTTTGTTTACGTTTTTAAATAAAGTTGTGTGTGTTTATTTTGAGAAAATATTTAATATAAGAATAAATAGGTAAAATATCAGTGTGTTAATAAATATCTACTTTAGTCCTGCATAAATATTTTATAATTAAATATTTTTGAAATTTTTTTTATGCTAAACGAAAATATAAAAATAGTCACAATATTTCAAAGGAATATTAACGCTAAAAAGTCTTTGGTATAGTACTTAGAACTCGCCATAAAGTAAAAGTATTATGTATACACAGCGCGAAAGTGAGTGAGAAGCGAAAGTTAATAAAATTGTAAGGAAAAGTGAATAACAATAAGTGGAATTTTGTTTACAGATTCAATGACAATGCTAACATAAAAGATCAACATGAAAATAATAGAGGCAAGATGTAAGAGCATGAGAAGAATATATGAGCACATGTGAGGGTGAAAGAGGTGTAAAGGGTAGAGAAATTAGAGGTAAACGCAAATAATCTAATAGTAAGTAGAATGGAAAAAGTACCCATAAAAAAGGGAATGAAAACTCAGGAAAGGTACAAGGAGGAGACTTAACTATTTGAGAGATCACTAAAATATTATTTCAGATTGATCTGCTTCTTCATCATTTACTTCTTTCTAGATACTTTCAAATTTTGATGCTTTTTGTTTATTACTTCTGTCGCTTATGGGAGGAACTAGCAAAATAGATCTTTTGATTTTTTCGTTGAGCAGTTTATTATTATTAGTTTCATTAGTTAGTTCGCCTAAATACATTCTAATCGATTTATTTTTAAACTTTTTGATTTCTCGCCTGAGTTATCGTGTAAAATTATTTTATTCTGCTTAAGTGGAGCTCTGGTTAGTTGCCATTTCTATCTAAGTTTTTTTTTTTTTTTTTGAGCCATGAGACCGTTAATTTCTTTGGGATAATTATTTCCTTTGATTCTCCTTTTGATTTCTGGGGTATTTTCTTAGGGTATAGTCTGGATCTCACTTATGAATTTTTGGTGGCGCTTCTTAAGTTTATTTTTTCTTTAAGATCGCGTTTGAAGCTTCCCAGTCTGTATATTTGATAACACTAGTTTACAGCCATTTTGTGCACTAGGTGCCACTATATTTTTCTTGTGTACTTTGGCCCTCCAAACTCGAAAATTGTATTAATTTTTTTTTGTATGGATACGTTTTCGAGATATGAATTTTTAACATTTTTCTTGGTTTGGTAGTTTGACTATTTGAAGCATATCTCGAGTTAGGAACGACCAATCTCGCCGTTCGGCATATCAAATTAAAGATAATCGAATTACCAATAAATGTTATATTGTTTTTCAATCGCTTCAGTAGTTTCAGTGCGATGGGTCATCATATGACAAAAAAAATTTTTTTTGGCCCAAATCAAAATCGATAATTCAATCTATCGCCGAGGAAACATATAAATCGTGGAAATATACCCAGTTTTTTATTTTTTACGAAGAGTTTACACTTTTACGAAGAGAAAAAGGTATTTAGAATGAAAATCTATGTAAAAATGTTATGATCAATTATATGTGAAAGCATCAAAATTCAATTTTTCCTCAATTTATGTATTTTTTCCTTATTTATAGCGTATAATGCAGTTTTATTCATTCCATTTATTTTCATTGTACTATTTCAATATAATATAAGATTATTAGACATAATTTTGGCTCCTGCTTTTTCTTCTGTTTATTTTGGAATCCGTTTTTCATATGAGGCACCAGATATAATCTCACCGCTCAGTATCTTTATTTCTCGGTGGAACCTCTCACCATGCTCGTCACTAACGTCATCGAGATTCTCCTGGAAAAAAATAATTATATGTTTTTATTTTTCCAACAGGCGTAAATATGTCTCTGAAGATTCATTTTCTGCATTCTCACCCGATTCCCCCATTCTCACCCCCCCCCGGAGAATCTTTGTGACGTTACCGACGAGCATCGTGAAAAATTCCATCAAGAAATGACCATTGAGTGGCGCTACCAGGGATTTTGGGATAAGGGAATGACAGGAGATTATATCTGGAACTTAATGTACAGAATATTTTTAAATTTGTAAACTAGTGTAACCAGAACTGGACATTCGTCTACCTTTATAAAGTTACATGTGAAATTTTTTATTAGCAGGGGGCCAATAGGTTCCTTAGCTTGTGGTTAGCCTTCACTGGAGATCAAGGCTAGTGTTTTTAACGTTGAAATCGCTTTCCATTTGTTCATAATGGAAGTAATTATTCAAATAGTTTAATATACCTAATGTTCTTTTTTTTAGTGCATGTTTTTGTGGGCTATACATTTCTGCTATTGTTACTTGACAATTCTTAGTTGTAACACAAAAGTGGGTTGAATTTCATCGGCTTCATACTTTGTGTCTTCATAATATTGGATAGTCTCCTTAATGTTGACACATTTCCTCCGTTAGTTTCAATTTCTTCGTGTTAATGTATGATTGTTTAGTAAGTTGTGTTTCTGCCTATTTCTTTAATGCCTTGTTGGCAATTATTGTTTTCGAGTTATGCGCAAAAATTCGATTTCTTCAGTTTTCGTTGTATGGCTATATCTTGCTTATTTGGAAAAATGGCGGAAAATAGTTATTCAGGCACTTTTTTGATTTTATGGAAGTTTTTATGGAATTGACAAATACATTATTACAAACAAACTTATTCAAAATAATATCTATTTTAACGCATGCTTAGTTTGTTGGATGACATATCAGCTTTTGGCAAATAACCACAGAATTGTTTGTTAGTTCCACTTTCTTGTTATTTATTATCATTTAAATTTTGTTTTGGTGGTGCAGTTTTTATTTTTTTTTTACATTTCCTACTCGGTAGTTAGCTGGTTGTGCGTCTGGGTTTTGTACACTAGGTCTCTTCAAGCGCATTTGACGCACCGTGCTTCCTGATGACAGTATTTGTGTGTGTGGCTATAAGCTTAGCCTCACAGTTTTTGCACGGTGGCATCAATTAGACCTTTTTCAATGGCTGAATTTTAACTTCGCATACACAAGTGATGTTAAAATTACAAACTGCTTACTTTTGCATATCTTCAGGCAAAATGTCGAGAGTAATCGAAAAAATTGTGAAGTTGAAGGTTGGTGTGCAGTCAATAGTCAAATTGGTTTAAGCATTTCGGTGATGTGAAAAACCTCTCTTCGGACGACTATTTCTTGTGGATACTTGTGGAGGAACAGTCCATTGCAACTGCATCGAGACATGCGGTAGCAGTAGCACTGTGTTTATGTCAACAAGGTTTATTTACTTGTAATTTATGTCGGCTATATTCTTGTGATAGGGAATTTTGGAGGGTACTAATAGATAAATGAGCAGATTCTTGAGGAAAAATTTATACATATTCTATCTTGAAACAGTAAAGAGAATTTATATTTACGCTCAATTGTGAATAAGTATATTCTGGAAAATTCATGAATGCCGGAATGCACGAGTGAGATTATTTTCAGGTGGCGCTGCAGTAAGTCAACAGAGGTTATTTTTTAAGCAGGTGGTAGAGAGAGGTGAATATTGTGTCAAAGAGCTTTTGGTTTGAACATTAATTATTTCTTAATTTTCAATTCGCGATTCATCTTCCGACTTCCATTTGTTTTGTAGTTATGACGTCATCACAAAAAAAATAAATGACAACATAGATTTTTTTTGTGGAATCCGATAGTGATTTTTCTACCCTTTATGACCGTGCAAAAAATCATAAGGTTGCATAAAAAAAATTCTGAGAAAAATCGAGCTGAACATTATTATTACTATTATTATCATGGTATCTTGATTATTCAATACGCTACAAAGGTTTTATGATAAAAACGGAAGGCACTTCAACAAGAAAGTTACTTAGTAATTCAGATCATGAACGGTACT
>JAFFZR010020989.1:0-11182 GCA_018397195.1 Lethrus apterus | reverse complement strand
TAGGAAAGATGAGAGTACGCCATCGCATAATAAATATTTAGAAGAGTAGGTTGATCTACACTAACTTTCATTTGTAAAATTGCAAAAAATGCCCTGTTTAGCTTAGCGCAAACATTTCGTATTTGATGAGACCATCTAAGTTTATGATCTAAAACTGTACCAAGAAATTTAGACGTTTCAGAGAACTCATACACAACATTATCAAGGGAAAGAACAAAGTTTTCTGACAATACTTTACGATTATGAAAATGCAAAAAGGACGTTTTTTCTTTATTAACGATAAGGCGATTTTTTATGACACCACTCATAAAATTCGGACACAGTTATGGAAATATTATCTAATAGCTCTTCTTCAGTGTCAGTTGAGATTGCAAAAGACGTGTCGTCCGCAAACATAACCACGAGACCCTTCGTTATTGCTGAAGGCAAGTACATATATTTTATCCGAATTTTTAATTTATTAACTATATAAAAAATGTAAGAATTTCTCTCTGGATTTGTCATAGCTATGATGTCAATATTGTTTTTTAAACTCTGTAATTATTATGAAGTAATATTTAGTAACTTTCATTTTTCATAGTCACGTTTTTTTGTACAAAACATTGCCATTTATAGAATTAGACGCCTGCCAGTTTCATTATTGCTAATATCGCGTAAATTGTTTAATTTAAAATGATAAACTTTTATTGGTATATATTTTATGGAAAATATTTTTATAACATTTGTAGAATATTTCATACTATTCTTGTTTTGGTATACTTTATTAATTCATATTTTGTAATAAAAATTAATGAGCAAATAAATAATTCAGTTAATATGGCAAGTTGTTTTAATTTTGTTTTATATCTTTCTTATAAATTTAGTAATAACATAGAAACTATACTACTCATAAATTCCTTTTTTCTATTGTTCGATAAAGAATTAAGTAGTTTGCAAAGTTTGTGAAAAACATATAATAAGGAAAAAATATAAATGTAAATAAACAAACAAAAAAATATTATTAAATATTTGCAATGTACACAATTTTATGCAGTATTTATTTGTATTTGAAACATAAATATTATCTTTTGTTCTTAAATTACACGAGACAAAGATACAATCACTGCGGGTAGAATAGGTCAATTTTACTTCTTGCTTAGATTATATACGATGTATGTACTTACAATAATACCTATGCCTCGTATTCAAATACTGGTTTGTAACTTTATCTTTGCACTCCAGAAATAATATTTATATCGTCTTCGATTTGTTACATCAATTGAAAATCTTTATATAAACATATATTACAATAACTTGTTTGTAGGGTTTCCAACCAATAGTTCTTTTTCAATTTTTTTAGTAAGACAATATGCCGTATTTCAAAAATCCACCAATATGGTGGGTGCATTTTATTTATTGTAATATGTGATAATTTTATTAGTTCAACTACTGTTTAATGTATTCGTTGTTTTTAGAAAGAAAGAAATTCTGTTAGCCCGTATTTGAAGCTTGATGAAATTAATAAATAATTTACAAATACAAATATAAAGAGCTAGGCAACACATCATTATTTTTTTATTATTATTATTAAATGATTGAATCCAACCCATTTATTTGTTGACCTGTATTGATCTCGGCCTGTTCTTGGATGAACGTTTAGTAAATGTGGTTACACAACAATATGGAACAGTCAAATAGGTCCATGTCCAGGTTAATGTCATCAATCAAGCCTTTGAGAAAAAAAAATATTATATAGCGGCACTTCTTGATGTAAGCCAGGCCTTTGATAATGTGAGGCATGAGGGCCTGCTCCATAAACTAAAACTAGCACTTCCTTACACGTTGTACATTACAGTACGTTTTACAATCATACTTAAGGGAAAGATAAACTGTAAAATTTGGACATGAAACAACCACTCTCTTTTCAATACATTCAGGGGTCCCACAGGTTCGGGTCGGGTCGGACCCTACTATATTTTCTATTTACAGCTGATCTGCCCACCAATAAACATTCAACCATAGGTTCATTTGCTGACGTCAAAGCCATTATGGTAAAACACCCTGATCCTTCCATTGCTGCAGTTTATCTCCAAGAATACCTTGATAAACTAAAAGGCTGGGCAAGACTATGGAGGATTAAAATTAATGAGACAAAGTCATTTCAGGTAACATTTACAAAATGCAGGGAAGGAGCCCCAACATTAATGCTCAATTGTCAATATCTACCCCAAGCTGAGAGTGTGAAATATCTAAGCATCCACCTGGATAAAGGGTTCTCCTGGAAGAAAACAGCTTGGTCTGAAATTCAACAAATATTACTGATTGATGGGACGTCAATCGAAACTGTCACTAAATAACAAGATACTACTTTATAAAGCCGCATTCAAACCTATCTGGACGTACGGAATACAGCTGTGGGGAAAAGCATCGAACTCAAATATAGACATTTTAGAAATGTTACAATCCAAAATGTTAAGGACTCTTTCAAACGCTCTTTGGTTTATACCGAATTGTGAAATTCGATAAGATCTACAAGTTAAAACCGTCGAACAAGAAACTAGAGAATACAGTGAACGCTACTTAAGAAGACTTGAATCCAAATGTCCTAGCAGTGAACCTACTCGACAACAGTGAAGAAACCGATAGACTGAACGACACAAACCTCTAGAGTTACCTGCCTTATAAATTTCAATTATCTAACTTTATCTGACCTTAGTCATACCAGTTTCTAAATAACACACACACTCGATCAAAGTAAAAAGAGGAGGTTGCTGTCACTGGACATAAATTCCTAACATAATCGTCAGCAACTCCAGCGTACAGCAAACCTGATGTGATGAACAATTCTTTTAAGATCTACATCTGCAAGGCCAAATAAGTATTACGTATTCCAACCTTTCTCAAACGGTGAGCTACAAGTCTTGTTTTAAATTTTCGATATTTACAATATCCACAAATCCCTTGTAACGAAACTCTCTCGATATTTTACAAAAAGAAATTGTTAGTGTCAAATTCTCGGTTGATAGAATACTTATCTTTTTTTTTTTCTTTCTTGAGCGTCAACCAAATTAAAACTCAAACTGTGCAATAAAATATATTTATTACAATATATTTAATATATTTAATATATTTATTACAAATAGTAATAAATATATTTTATTGCACAATTTGAGTTTTAATTTGGTTGACGCTCAAGAAAAAAAAAAAGATAATGTTTCAAAATATATTTTGCAATCCTTAGAAACATACACGTGGCTTTCCAAACAATGTGTTTTCTTGAATCAACGCTAATGTATCTTGACCATTTTTCACAGTTGTAGGCAACATTTTTTAGCAATCCTTTCTTTGTTCATTCTTCTTATTATTTTATTTTACTTCATATTCGTGTTTTTTTTTTTTTTTGTAAATGATGATAAAACAAGTTTATAATATAGTAATGAATGTAAGTTTAATGTACTAATCCAATATATTATTAGAAAATATTATTTGTCAATCTACTCAAGTATGTCATTTTTATCTAACACGTAACGAAGGTCAAAAATGTAACCTTACATGTAAAAACTATTTAAACAACGATTGTTGTGTTCATGTAATTAATTTAAATGAAACATGAAATAAAAGATGAACTATGGAACGTTGAATAACATTTTTCGTGATCGTGATTTACGATCAGATTTGAAAGCGGTCCCTTGCTGTGCACAAGTACTTGCTCGAGTGTCAATTGTCACTGTATCAGATCATATCAAATTCCGTGTGAGTTGTTCCAACGACATTGCCGTTAAGGCTATCTTTTTATATGACTATATTCAAATTAGAAAACAAATGGGGCTTATATAATGGTGAATAAACGTTTGAGACAACTTGATGCATCGTTTTATTAAAAGAACACTTTCACTTTATGACCAGTGTTTTTAGAATTATTAAAAATAAATAAATAAACAAACAGACAAACAAACTAACAAACAAACAAACAAATAAATAAGTAAATAACATCAAATCTTTCGTTTATAAAACATTAAATTAATATATTCTTTTATTTAATTTAATAAAGTTATATTTTACATTAAGCTTTAGAAAGTACACTGAAAGATTGTAAATTTGCATTCAAAACCTTAACATAAATTGCTTTTAAGGGGTTGGAAAGTTTTTCTGTGCAACACAGTTGTGGCGAAAGTAATTAGTCATTTATGAATCCAGTAATTGCACATAAAAAGATAAATAGATGCTCTTCCCTTAATGGGCCCAACAATCTGACGATTAAAGTCTTTATGAAAGATGGTTTAAGAAGAACATTTTTAAAAACATGTTGCATTTTGAAAATGGGAATTTTTAAAATACTGTTTCAGCCAACGACTGAACTAAAACTAATCAAATTTGAATGCAAATCGCTGTTATGTTAATTTTGTTTTGTTAAATTAAAAAATGTAACAAACTAATTGATTTCGTACAAAATTCAGAATTACTAAAACACTTATCATAACACGTATTATTATGCAACTTTTAACTTTTATCTTTTGATTGAAAATATAATATAAAATGTAATAAAAATATTGAAGCTGTGATTCTTTCTGTATGACCTCAGAAAACATAACATGTATAAGTGAAATGGCGAAAGACCTCTATACGTTCACCTTAGTTAATTTGCATTAAAGGTTATATTGCTTTAATAAAACATAAAAAAAAACCTAAGTGTCGCCTTCTATCATATGCGTAAATTGTAAAATATTAATTTTTGCATTAATTATACACGCCATTTTACCGTTATTAGTATTAATTATTACTATATAAATTGAATATTATTATATTTTATTACAAAATTGACTTTAAATAAAGTAATTCTTGACTGAATTCCCAAGAATTCAAATTTTATGTACATATTTAAAAACAACGCATTACAAGAAGTCTCTTTAAAGTAAATCGACTTTATATACAAACATTGATTTAAAAATATATCAAGGCTACGACTCAATCGTGTTAATTTTAATTTACATGTAATATTTACTTTGTTTAATTGATCGGCAAAATGCGAACTGATGAGAACTATGGTCCGAAATCGACCCACAGATGTTCGAGCGATGAATTCAGGACATTACATTACCTACATAAAAATTGGACTTTAACTGAAAATTTTGTGTTTGAAGAATTTTGTTTGAAGAATTTACCAGTGTATGGTTTGTTGATCACGACTGATTTACGTTGACGATGTTCAAAGGATGAAGACTAACAAGATATTTTATATAGGTGTACATAGAAGAAATTTGAATGTTGTGGCAAATAGAAGTTATAAATTAGAATGTTGGAAAAGAGTGTAGACTTTGCTAGGTTGAGTGTAATGAAGTACAGTGTGATAAATTTATAAACATAATTATAATATAATTTTGAAAATGTGCACTATAAATGCAAGCATTTCAAGGAAGATTTTTGAAACTGTCTAAAATCTTTTGGAACAGTAAATAAAAATTAAATAAAATATTTAGATTTTTTGACATTTTTATATATATAAAAAAATATATTTTATGTCACGGATATTGTTTATTATTCATTTATTGTATTTTCTTTTCTTTAAAATTTGATTTAATTTTTATGAAAGTCAATTATCTTGTCTTGTGTTATTTGGGTTGCAGATATATTGGGGCAGTACGATCTATCGCGGTTTTAACAACTGGTAGAATTTCTGTTTTATATATTTTTCATGATTACAGTTAACTTATATATTATAACTAAATAAAATTTGTATTCTGCTCCACAAAGAGTTAAAAAATCAAAATTACAAGTTGCGTATTTTTATAATTATTTTCATAAACACTTGGAAAGTTTTATTGGTAAGTTGTTGCATCATATAAAATAAGAAGTATTGAGAAGCAATTTCTTAGATGGTACATACATGACAGATGCCCAGCAGGAGTAAACTGATAATCCGGACAAGAACCGTCGCTGTCCATATTCTAACCAGGAAGCGTACAATTCGCTTAAGATGACGGACCTGTGATCTCATCTTGCTTACCAGAATTGCGATCTTTATCGATAAATCTACTTCTATTTTCCTTATTATGTGTCTAATGTTGAATAATTAATTATCTGTGACATTATCTAATCATTAAATAAAATTTTATTTTAATAAAAGAAAACATTAAGATTGAAATTGATAATATTATTCAAATGGGAGCTTAAAAAGTGAAAGACAGTAAAAAATGACGCAAGATATATTTGACGTCGTTTTAATTTTCGTGATTTAATTTCTTAATTCAAATTACCCGACCCTTGTGGTTAATTTTTAAATTAATTTGACAAATAAATTGCAGTTGGATGAGTTTTTAATGACAAAAAATAAAAAAACGCTTTCTTCCATAGTTGTCGCAGATGCGGAAGCATAAATTGATAATCCGGAAGATCTATGTTGGTTATTTATTGCGAGTAATTAGAAGCTGCAATTTAGTTCCAACTAACTGTGACATCGATGATACAACCGTTAGCAAATCCATCGTTAATTGGTGTATTTCGTAATTATTTTGAAGTTTATGTCGTATTAATTATGGTATTTGAAAAATACAATTTTCCTCATTTATATTTCGTTAATAAATAACACGCGGCTTTAATTAACGAAACGTGTAAAGACAATTTATTTATTTAGTATCATTATTTACGGTTAATAGTTTCGAGCAATGCGGATTTTAAATTAACATGCTCCTTCATAAATACGATAACTTTTATTAAAAGTCACTCCAATGCACGAGGGGAGGCAGAATTTCTATTAATTCAAGTTCAAAGGAATATTCCGCATAATTGTTTTCTAAATGTCTTATTTAGGCCGTTCCCTGACAGGCCGGTACTGTATCGGTACAACAAGGGTGCGACATATGTTTGAACGATGCTACACCGCAATCTACTCACACAGCACTGCACGTTTTCGATATGTTATTTTGCAGTCAGCAATATTCAAACCAATGATGTCGTCGTCTAGTGAAAAAGAAGGTTTTGTCACAGTACATATAAATAGTTATATTTACTGCGATATCATGTTGTAGATGTATTTAAGGTTACGGAGAAAAAAGAAACGATATTGGGTACTACCATACATTGAAAGAAACTTAAACTGCAGGTTATTTGTAGCAGTACGAATATTATGCCAATTTGAAGTTGTACAAATATTCATTATTTTCAACTTCAAGCACAAATTTTATCTAGGCAGATATCCCCAAGCCGTTTCCTCATTTGTCGGTGTGGTAGTGGCGCAGCATCGGTGTGCTTGGTATTTACCGCTTACCGAAACGATACCACGACGCCTTCACCTACGCACTTGTCAACATATTTTCGGTATACTTGCGTAATTGTGCATAATTGCATCTGCCGTCGCGAGACAATGTCGTCCTCAAGTGATGAAGAAATTTTAGCATGTTATTTATCATCGTTTACAACAAAAAAGAAAGCGCTACTGGCGACATCCGTATATTGAGAAAAATATTAATTGTGGACTATTTGTTGCGGTTAAAGAACTTTTGCAGGATGATGCAAGATTTCTATCTATGTATATAATGTCAAAACAAACTTATCAAGAGCTTTTAAAACTTATTGCTCCAGCAGTAACAAAACAAAATACAAGATTTAGGGAGTGTGCGCTAATGAAACATTGCTGATTACTTTAAGGTAAGTGGACATAAAGATATCTTTTTTTTTCATATGTATGTATCTTATTAAACCGACTTATAAGAAACAAATTATTAAAAAGAACGTATTCTAAAACGGTAAACTGTGTTAAAGTAAAGTTAAATCAAAGTTGTGAGGTTTATCATAAGAACTCTCTTCATTAGTTACTAGAGATGGGGGCGGCTGTACGACTGTCTGCGCAGGATTGCTAACAGACGATCTCGGTGAATAGATATTGTAATATGGCTTAACAGACGTAGATGTAGATGATTGTGGGCCTTGTTTAATTTCATCTAAAAGTTGTAAAACTTTTATTTTGAATGTACGTATTTGTTGCTCTGTCATGTCATCAAACTCAGAAAAAATGATTCATGGACTCGTTTTTTGAACTTAGCTTCGGTTCATCCTTCATTTTAATTTTTTTATTTAAGAAATTAATCATCGCCGCATCTGTAGGTTGGTCGTCATCTTCATTTGATGGTTTTACGTATGGTAAAACGAATGTTAAATAATCTTTTAGGTAATAAGTTTTTTTCGGTTTGGAACCACTTCGTGGTGCTTTCAAGCTTCTTAGGAAAGTAGATCTTATGTTACGCCATTTTTCCTTGCAATCGGTAACTGAAAAAAATATGATCGACCTAATAGTTCTAAGTTTGCACACATATTTGTTATTGGTAACAATGTTGAAATATAATGATGTTAAAATAACGCATTTTTCAGGTATCTCGGCACTGGAAATACGTACAGCTCGCTGGCTTTATATTTTGCTAGAGGTGTTAGCACCATATCTGATGTAATAACTAAATCAACTGAAGCAATTTAGACAACGCTACAAACAGATGCCATACCATCAACAGAAAAATGGAAAGATATATCAAATCGTTTCTACGAACTTTGGAATATGCCCAATTGTTTACGTGCTATGGCAAGCATATAAGAATACAACAACTGCCTAATTCTGGATCGACAAACTATAATTATAAAGGCTATCATTCAATCATATTATTCGCCGTATGTGATGCAGATGGTTTGTTTACAATTATTGGCACAGGCTATGCTGGAAGAAATAACGATGGCGGCGTTTTTAGAGCTTCGGCTTTAAGCTACTGGTTGGAAAGAGAATGGCATTAATATACCTATAGCGACTCCAATAACTGATGATGAAACACAACAAGAAGTGCCGTATTTTTTTGTAGTGGACAATGCTTTCCCTTTAACAAATAGAATAATGAGACCGTATCCGATGACAAGAATCACCAATGAAAAAAGAATTTATAATTATAGACATTCTAGAGCACGAAAAACTATTGAGTGCGCTTTTGGCATGATGACACAAAAATTCCAAGTATTTCTAACTCCCATTCGTTGCTTGAGTTATGCCACAATAACAAATAATATAATTAAATCTGCTTGTGTCGTACACAACTTTATACGATTACGAGACGGAAAACCATATTCTAATGTAGATTTTGATGGTAGCAGACAAAACCGTTCGTTTACTTTTAAACAAAATGTAATTTCTGTCAACCATAGATCATCTGAAGCACAGTACGAAACTATTTAACGAACTATTTTATTACACCCCAAGGAGCGATTCCTTGGCAAAATAATTGTTGTGTATAAATAAGAATACTTAACAAGGAAGCATAAGAACTAGTACATACCAGTCAAGTGTGTTTCATTTGCTATTTCACCCCATGCCCTTTCCGTCAAGTCAAGTCAAGTCAAGTCAAGTAAATACCGAGCAACCACTGAACGTTCGTACCGAGACGCGGTAAGCCGAAACGATTTCGCCCCGATTTCGTGTACATCGCGCCAATCAGGAAGCGTTCATTGAAATACATGCGATCGGCAAGCTATCGGTACCGAGTGTACCGATCATACCGATACCGCGCTATTGTCGCCACCACATATATTTCAATAGTCATTCCCACATGTGCCGGCACGACACGGTAGCGATACCACATGTATTTTGCATGCCGCTGCTAATCTGCATATTTCGAGTCGGTAATTTTTGCATTTATCGAGTGTTTATTTGTGGGTTATGCTATTTTGTTATTTTTACTTGAGGATGTCTGCCTAGATAAAATTTGAACTTAAAGTAGAAAAGAATGAATATTGATACAACTTGAAATTGGCAGAATATTCGTGCTGCTACAAATAGCCAACAAGTTTAAGTTTTTTCTTTCAATGTATGGTAGTACCCAATATCGTTTCGTTTTTATTCGTAACTTTAAATACATTTACAACACAATATCACAGTATATATAACTATTTATATATACTGTGACAAAACCTTCTTTATCACTAGACGACGGTATCTTAGTTTGAATATTGCTGACGAAGTCATCCAGTGACGTGTGAGAGTACATTGCGGTGCAGCATCGTTCAAACATTTGTCGCACCCTTGTTGTACCGATACAGTACCGGCCCGTCGGGGATCGACCTAAAAATAACGAAATAACACAACCCCCAAAGAAACACTCGGCAAATGCAGTTTACCGACTCGAAATGTGTCGATTAGCAGCATGCCGAATACATGTGGTGCCGCTACCGTGTCGTGCCGGCTCGTGTGTGAGTGTCTATTGAAATGTACCGATACCGATCGCTTACCGAGCCGATGTTGTACCGATGCTGTACCGGCCTTAATAATTGTTTCTTTATACTTAATTTTAAATTTTATCATTTTTTAGAAGGCGAATCATCTAGATGAAAATATCTTTTATACAAATTTTGTTATATTTCAGAAGTTTTTAATAAAATTATTATATTGTTTAAGAAATATAATGCAAGTAATTTGAAAAATTTGAAACTATTTTCTATTTCTTGTCCGATCCTCTCATATTACTTTTTCGAGATTATATTTTCAAATTATCGCTCCCCCTGTTATAGGTTCCACGTTTAAACTTTCTTTTCATATATTTCATAGTACTCAACCTCATACGCGATCCGAAAATAAATAATTGATTAGGAAAAATATTCAAGCATTATCTAAATTACAATATAGACTTTTAAAATAGTCAACAAGTTTATTTCCTCCTCTTCCATTATCATCATCACATAATTAACATTTTCCATACTGTTTTCCAAACACATACGTCTTTATATCTTTGTCTTTGCATTATTTTTCTTACTAACTCCTTGTGTTCCTTGCATACATACATACAGTGCGTACCAAATGTATGGAACCGGCCTTGTTATTCCAAAACTATTCAAGCTAAATCGATAAAATTTAATATGAATGCTGTTTACAAAGCCTTCTATTATTTCCACAGTTTTCTTATTTTTTTAACTGACAAGTTCGGGAGCAGCACAGCCAACTTGATTTTTTTTAAATGGGAAGGGGGGTAAAATCGCATACCGTTTGAAAGGTATTTTCAAGTAGAGTTCAGCGATATGCCGCTTGGCATATTTATCTCTAAAGATAACTTCGCTATTGTAAATTTAAGATTGGGAGTAGGTATTAACTGGATAACTGAAGATCCAGTTAGCACTGAAAACAATGGTTAGTTTATGTTGTTTAATGTAACATCAGACTGTTGAAGCCGTGTTTTAGGTT
>JAFFZR010020988.1:0-11240 GCA_018397195.1 Lethrus apterus | reverse complement strand
TTTCATTTTCTACCGACTGCTACATAAATATACAGGATGTTCCATTAAAAAAAATCTAATTATCTGAGTTGGCTCTGAAATGTGATGCGCAATTGTTTTTTTGTGAGAAGCATTGTAATCAGCGGAAAAATCACTGTATCTTTGCTAATTTAACCGACTCTGTACCTCCAAAAATAACGAAAATAGCAATAGTGCGCAGATCACTTTGAACAGCCTGTATATTTCTTCTTGAGTTTTCAGGAAGTAAAACCCAAAAAATGAATACATCTTTGATTTACCCACACTTTCTCATATAAATATTTTCTTCAATTTTTTTGCTTCATTATTATTTCCTGAAAATGTTTATTTCCTGAAAATATACTATATTCAAGAATTTGATAATAATTTACAAAATTAAAATTTTTACAAAGAAATGGCACAGATGATGACAGTAGTAAAAAGAAGAAGAATAATAATATGAATAAACATTAAAGGGAAAAGAATGTGAAGGTTTATGTAACTTGAACTACCTTTTCATGAATTCTTGAAAATTTAAGGGTTCAGCTGCCAGACAAATTATTGTTATTATTGCATACAAACTATTTCACTTTAAGACGTTAAAAATATTGAAAATAACATTTAAAACTACAAGGAATTTATGGCTCAGACTTTGATATTAATTCAAGAAAAATATAAAAAATTACCGATTTATAGAAATTTTCCAGCCAAGATAGAAAGAGTTCATTGAGCGCGTCGTGACATTTTCAGAATAAAATGCAACGGAAAAAACAATAAAATTATAAAGAAAAATAACATTGAGAACAGAAAGTTAAAAGACAAGATACTTTTTTATTTTTTTATTTAATGATTTATTTATTTATAAATGACTCTTAAGGAGTAAAACATACTGTTAATAGGGCCCAATACTAATTAATACAAGAAGAAAACGAAAAATATTTGAAAGACGTTAGAAAGAAGAAAAAATAAAAATTATAAAACTTGACCAACCCCAAGTATTTATTTAGACAATTTTTTTTTAATTTTATTTATTTATGTTATTTTATCTTATTTCTTGAAAACTTAAGAAAAAATCTAAATGAAAATCTGGTGCAAGTTTCCTTTTCCGATCCTTCGTTTTTTATTCATATTCTTGGCCGTAAATTAAACAGAATTTTTCTTTCCCAAATAAAATAATGGAAGAGGGTGGAAGACATTGCACGTTGTCAACTTACAACAAAATACTTCTATACAAACAGATTCTCAAGCCCATATGGCATTCAGCTCTGAGATGGGGTTGTGCCAGTAAAAGCAACTTAGACATATTCCATTTCAGAGGAATGTCAACGCCACTTAGCCAGACCATCGAGAAGTTTGCCAAAAGTCACAAAGAATTTCTTCAACACGTTAAGGTCGAGGCCATCCAGCTTCTCGACAAAATGAACTTGGCCAGAAAACTCAACTCAAAGGAGTCTTTCGAGTGACGACGAACAAAATGAAAGTAATCCAAAATGCTTCCAAGAAAAAAATGAATTTTTTCAAGGTACATATTTATAACCAATTACTAAAAAATAAAGAGTTAAAAAATTATTTAAAGTTATAAATATAAATAAAATATCAGAACATTTAAAAGCTGTAGTTGAACGTGTAGGTGTAGACTATGACCGTGTTCATCCGGGTGATTGCTGGGCAAGCGCTATGACAGCAGTCAATTGAATGCCAACTAAATGACGTGACGTTAGCGTTCATTGGTTGCTGTCATAGCGCTGGCCCAGCGCTGACCTCTGCTGAACATGGCGTATGTTAAGTTTTGTATAATAAATTCTTTAATTAAAATTCTCATTTGGATTAAAAAATATTAATAGATTAAAAAAAGAAAAAAAATTATACTTATAATTTATTTGTATATACTTATATATATTTTATATATTTGTGTGTTTTTATTGGTTGACTGCTCACGAGTAAAAAATAAGTGTAATTTCAACCATTTAAAACCAAGAATTTTACATTATTAATAATAATAATAATAAAATAATAATCCTTGGGTCTTTGCGAATCCTTCGTAAACATCAAGATTGTTAGTCAGCTTATCACCTGCAAAGGGAAGCAGATTAAGAAACAGCTATACACTTAACATCTAATAGCGTTGAGAGAAACAAAAAAAAAATAATAAAATAAAATAATAAGGTGAATTTTTTTACAAGGCTCGATTTTCCTTCTTAACACTTCCATTTCGAGGGCAAAAAAAAACTGAAATTCGTCTAGTAAATAAAATAAGTGTATGTTGTCACATTATTTCAAACTTCTTAGTACAAATACCCAGACAGAAATTATTACTCGGTCCAAATTTTAAAAAGGACCCATTTTAGTTGCAATTCCCTAATTTATTCAAATTATACATTCGCCTTTTTTCGTGCGGTCGCGCGTTATAGCCACAGACGATCTAAATAGATGCAGGTAGTTGGTCGTAAGACGGTGGCAGCCGCATATTTATTAAACGGTCTCGAACCTAAACAAACGAGACAAAAACTTCAATAAGGGAGTGGTGGTTTCTTTGCGTTTTCCATTCGACGGTCCACGGAGGACGCGTTCTTTCGGAAAAATTCACGACGATCGTCGTGGGAAGAATCAACAAGGTCGTTATTTCCATTTGAAAACACAACATTTGCACGTGAGGATTAATTGCAAAATTTCTTTTCTTGCTGGGACGCCCATGCAATCACACACCTTGCTTGCTTGGAATCGCCCACGCTTTTCGAAATTTTACGCGCTTAATTTCTGATTACACTGACGTCGTAACTGTCAGGTACGTTTCTCATTCGCGATCAGATAAGCGCGTTCGGAATGATACGCTGCGAGTGACGGCGCGAAGGATGTTTATTAATGTTTACTTGAAAAATGCGCGGACTTTTGATTGAATGCGTTTTTATTACTTTGCTAAGTCTGGCTCGCGGAGCGATTTAATTGTTCGAGTTCGTGTAAAGGCGCGAAATGCGCAGATACAATCGGAATAAATGCATAAATGGACATATTTTATGTCTAACGTCGGACGTAACGTTCAGATAAGACAGTTTTTTGAAAGAATGAGCGCATTATCATAATTGTATAATGAATGTCAATTACGGTAGGCGTCTCGCTACCGAGTGTTATCTTTCGATTTTATTGTTATTATTTGTAAATTCGTATAATTATAAATATTCGATCAATTTTTTTTTAATTATCATAGATTATACGGCACGATAAATTCATTTTTTCTGGTGGAATTTTCTATATTATTATGTAATATTACACATATCGCATAAGTTTTATTTTTTATTTTGAGGAGCCAATATACTCCCACATGTACGCCACTGATGATTCTTATTTTGTTTTGCAAATCTTTAAATAGACCACTTTAAACTAAAATTTTAAGAAAACAAAATCTTCTCGTTTAAAATGAAGAAAAAATAAAGTCAAAGTTATTTCAAACGTAAAAAAATTGAAAACAAAATATTTTGTCTATATCAAGTGCGATTTTTGCAATATTTTTTCCAATTTTTTTTTATATAAATTATTATTGTCAATTATTATTTTTAACCACGAGTAAATTTCAAAATTATATTCAACTTGTTGACGAAGATTCTTTATTGAAAAATTAATTTTGGGGCAGCTTAAAGTTAATGTTATCTTTGACGGGGGAGGGGGGGGGCAAATCTGAAATAATACATTTAAATATATCAAAATATACGTAGATGGAAAGGGATGATATAGGATAAAATTTTGTCAAGCTGACTTAGTTTCATTAGTTGGGATTGATGATGCTGAATTTTGCTCAAATTGAGTTGACGAAACTGATGAAGTATAATGTGTCTTCTGATGACGCAATTTGTTACGTTGAATTAGGTTGGATTCGATTTTCTCTACTTCAATCGTAAGATGTTCGCTCATCACTGAATATATATTCTTCTATCCTCAGTTCGAAATTGGCCAATTCGATAATTTTTGAAAAATCCAAATCCTAAAGTGATCAAGTAGTCGTTTGTAGAAAAAATATCACAAATTCAATTGACAACCTAGCAAGCTCCCCTCTCTAGAGCCTTCAATGACAACCATAAAATCGTAAAAAAATCAAGGCAAACGCTCTTAAAAAAAAAAAAGGATTTGTTGAAGGCGGAGGAGTGTGTTTTTTTTTAAGTTAAAATCGATCAATCAAAAAACTAGTCATGAAAGTAGGAGGTGTTTCGTAACGTAGTATCTTGTTTCCCTTATTTTAATTATTTATTATTAAAATCGTGAAAAAATCAAAAGTGTCGAAAGTAAACTAACTTGATTTAAAAACAACTGTGCCTTTTAGGTTAAAATCAACGGCAAACAAGGAAACTAGTCAGCAGGGGGTGTTCCATACGGTAATATCTTGGGTCTCTTATTTAAATCATTTATTATTAAAATCTTTAAAAATTCAAGGTAAACCCCATGAATAAAAAGAAATATAAGAAAATGTTGATGGCAAATATAAAATTTGGAGAAAATATTGATGGCGTTTACCATTAGAAAGTAAATATTTACGTTCGCACCAGCACACATCGTCCCGAAAATCCCAAATGTCGTCGATAAATCTCCAACGACAGTTAATAAGTTGCATTTCCGTAAACGCGAGCGGAAAAAAGTCGATTATACATTCTAATATGTCGATAATATTCCGCTAATAAACGCCTATCGAAGGTAAATAGGTATTTCAATAATAATCATGCACAAGTCGTTCGACCTTGTACGTTATTAATATTAATGTATGAATATTGAAAACTAATTTTCATTTTACGTAACGTGTCGAGCAAAGGGCACCACGAGTCTCGGATTGTTGCATTTATATTTGTTATTGGTGTTAATACAGGTTAATATGGTTATTGAGCCTTACGACTCAATGAGACTGATTGATAAGCTGATGACTGACTGAGACTGATCAGTCTGAGACCAATAGATGTGTACATTTTTTTTTTTTTTTTTGTGAAAGAGTAAGAGTTTTTACTCTAGAAGTCCGAACATACCTCTAGAGCACCGTTAATTGTACGCCTACAGGAATGATGCCGGTACTTCCTGACGAACAATTGAATCGAGTCGGACATGAGAGAGAATCGAATTTTCCAAAAAAATTACAAAGAACAAAAAATACGTAGTATATAAAAAAATATATAAATAAGTACAAAAAAAATGCGTAAGTCTTGGGTTCGTTTCTAGTTCGGTTTTTTCCATCGTTGTAAGAACTCAAGCAATTTGAAATAAAAAATCCAGCCCAACCTAGCAGATAATGGGTTGCTTTCTGCTTATCTTTATTTTTTTGTGTGGTAATGGCAAGTCCCGTCTTCTGTAGCTCAGTTATTAATGAATTTAGGATTTTGATATTTTGCAGACGTTCCATTGTTACCTCAGATTGTATTTCAGGAAAATATTTTTGATTATACAGGCTGTCCCAACAAAGTGTGACGCCATGATGATATATCTTTTTAAATTACATGCTATTTTTTGCTTATTTGTGCGTCTTTTATGGTTGCCTACATATTCCTAAAATTCTATTGAAATCCGTTCGATGAAATCAGCGAAAAAAAATAAAAACGAAAAAAAGTCGGTTTTACACCACTGGTTTTAAAAATTAATAAAAAACGCAAATAGTACCTGGTTAATAAAATTTTACGACACACTCATTAAGTAAAGTCTAGTAGTCTCGTTAACCAAGTTTCATTGATCCAAGTTATACAGGGAGATCAAAATCTAGTGTCAAACTTCTTAAACTTTAAAGCACTTTATCTTTCTTATTTTAAATTGGAACCCCTACATATTTTTATGTCATTCGATGCGGAATTAAAAAACAAACATTTTTTCTAATATAACCCTATAGCAATTATTAACATTTTAAAAGTTATTCACCAAAAACTCATTTTATCAACTAATCCAATAGCAATTTTAATTGATAAAAATCGAAGGTGCCTTTGAAAAACATTTTATTAAAATTAGAGTTTATAAGTGACAAGAGAATATTTTGACGTTAGTCGAGTGAAAGCTTCATATTATTAATTATTATTTAAACTGTTTACAAACTGTTTAGCGCAAGCTAAAGTTACGATAAATTTCGACTTTTTTGATAAGGTTTTGTTTTCTGATGAGGGCCACCTTTCATAAAAATAAATTTGTGAATCACCATAACTTCCATTATTACTCAGACCAAAATCCAAGGGTTTTTCGTAAGGTTCATCGGCAACACAGGTGATCAATTAATGTGTGTGTGTGTGTGGGGGGGAATTATTGGTGAACATATTATTGGTCCTCACTTTTTTAACGGACATTTGAATGGACCAATGTATCTGGATTTTTTGCAAAATCAATTGCCAAATTTATGTCAAAATTTACCAATAGCTGTGAGAGATGGAATGTGGCTACAACACGATGGAGCCCCAGCACACTATTCATTACATGTCAGGGACATCTCAACACAACGTTCCCAAATCGGTGGATTGAAAGAAGAGGGCCATTTGCTTGGCCTCCTCGATCAACCGACTTAACTAAATTAAATTTCCTTTTGTGGGGCTACGTTAAGGAAATCATTTATCAAGAACCTCCCACCTCAATAGAAAGCATGCAGCAAAGAATCCTGAACGCTTTCAAAACATTACACCCGACCTATTAAGAAGAGTGGCAAGGTCATTTCATACTCGTCTTCGTTTGTACCTTGAAGGGAACGGAAGACATATCGAACATCAATTCTAGAAGGTAACCTTAAGACTTTCGAGATAATTGTGATTACAAAACATGTTATGTTATGTTTCAAAGGCACCTTCGATTTTTATCAATTAAAATTGCTATTGGAATAGTTGATAAAATTAGTTTTTGGTGAATAACTTTTAAAATGTTAGGAATTGCCATAGGGTTATATTAGAAAAAATGTTTGTTTTTTAATTCCGCATCGAATGACATAAAAATATGTAGGGGTTCCAATTTAAAATAAGAAAGATAAAGTGCTTTAAAGTTTGAGAAGTTCGACACTAGATTTTGATCACCCTGTATAATTTGGATCAATGAAACTTGGTTAACGAGACTACTAGACTTTACTTAATAAGTGTGTCGTAAAATTTTATTAATCAGGTACTACTTGCGTTTTTTATTAATTTTTAAAACCAGTGGTGCAAAACCGACTTTTTTCGTTTTTATTTTTTTTTATTCGCTGATTTCATCGAACCGATTTCAATAGAATTTTAGGAATATGTATGCAACCATAAAAGACGCCCAAATAAGCAAAAAAAAAGTATAGCATGTAATTTAAAAAGACATATCATCATGGCGTCACACTTTGTTGGGACAGCCTGTGTAATCAAAATTATTTTCCTGAAATACAATCTGTGGTACAGGGAACGTCTGCAAAATATCAAAATCGTAACTTCATTAATAACTGAGCTACAGAAGACGGCAGGTGAGGCGCAGGACCCTGTATAATTCACAAAAATATCAAATTTTTTCTGCCAAAAGGAAGAAGTTTAATTTTCAGTATTTATGTATTTCTTTTAAGTTGAAATTCGAAATTTTTCTTTTCACATTGAAGATTTATGTTCATTAGGTTTCATCTTCATTAGGTTTCTTTGAAGATAAATATAAACAATTCGAAGATTGGCACAAAAAGTTAAAACTCGTCATAATTTTAAACAAATTTTTATTTAAATAAATGTTTATAAATATTTTTTTCTTGTTGGTCTATTTGGTTTTTCAGTATTTTTCGCGCCTTAAAAAACATTCACTTTGTTTAGACTTTTCTCAAATTCACGGGCACGCTTCGTGAAATACAAATCCGCGGTTTTATAAGGAAATAAGGAAAATAACCTTTATCGGATTACGTGTTGCAGATTGTTTTAAAAAGTGTGCAGATATGAATTAATTATTTTGAGGTTATGTAGCAAATGAGTTTACAATTGGAGGACGTTTCTGTTTTGAATTTTGTTGGATTTTTCTTGCACTGCCTTATTTTGATTTGTAGGATTGGGTTCGACTATACATTTATTTTTGACGTATTCCTCAACTAAATTTTAAAGTTTTTAGTGTTTTACCGAACGTAACGTACAATCTCTTTGAGAACAATTACGTTCACAAATTACACATTTAGTCAGATGCCGTGCTGAGCTAGCTGAGCTTAAAATAAATCAAAAATAAAAAAACCCTTGTGAACGCACTCGAGTGAATTAGTTCCAGACCCATCGAAATTTGATTCCGACTACCGTATGTTGTTGCTGCGTGCGTGCTTTTATCACAAACACCATATGGTAGTTCGAGCCAGTTCACCTTTTATCACCGGATCCTTGTACCACATTGTATTAATTTTATTTACGTCGAGCTGTAAGATAATTTATATCTACGGCGAAACGTATCGCTTACTTAGGATTTTTAACTAATCGGTATGCAATACACGACGAAATACATTACTCACCATCTGTACGTAACCTTGGCGATATTTATGCTGAAACATTAATTCGCAACAACCGAGAGCATATCGTTTGGAAGAAAAAAAATAGAAATAAATGAGCCTCCGCAACGTTTCCATTGGGAACACGCGCGCGATTCTAATAAGAAAATCCGACCATTAATATCAATAAAAGTCTAACATTTATTAGTTTGAAGCTTCGAATCATCCGGCGCAGAAAGAATCATTTGTGAAGCGACCTAATCGGGCCGAACACGATTTCGTGGGAACGCGGGGGACAAATTTCAGCGGCGCCGCTTCGCTGAAATTAATCAAAATTGTTTCCCTTTTCGTTTGCGAAACGCGAACGATGATGAATTTAATTAATTTCGATTTGTTCGTGCCCCGCGTCTCCGACGATCCCGCCGCCGCTGCCGTTCCCGTTCGCTCGATGCGCACACGAAACACGAATTAACCGGTTCTGGGTGAAATGCAACATATATTTTAATTAAGAACGGACGACCTTCCGACGGGAATCCGGAGTTAATGCGTCCAGCGGTGTTCGTCGTCTCCTTCGTCGACTTTCAACTGTTCCTTACGAGTTTAATTTGTAACGCCCAGACTACTAGAATTTATACGTTCCTGATTTATCTCACGCTTACGGTATCGTATCTCAACTTGATGCCACGCATAGTTGGAGACTTTCAACTCCGAGCGTGATAATTAACCTATTAATCTGTCGATGTTTTTGAATGTACTTTGTATAACGTGATTGTTTTGTGACAAAGTTGGCAACACTTATTGTCGTTGACAAGTTTTTAAACACACTGTATATGTGATGCCATGCATAGTTGGAGACTTTTGAATCCGAGCGCGATAATTAACGTTTAATCTGTCGATGTTTTTGAATGTACTTCGTACCTATAATGTGTGTGTTTTGTGACGAAGTTGGCAACATTTATTGTCATTTTTGCCGTTGATCTTCAAGTTTTTAAACACACTAACTTTTCTAATCCGAACGTGACAAGTGTAAAATTACGTATTCATAAAAAATTTCAATTTGAGGATTTTTTAAAATTCAAGTTTAATTTTATTTATTTATTTTTGAATTTAACAAAATAAGAATCCCAAAATGATTTTATAGCTTTGAAGCCCATAGAAGAAAATACTTATTAAAAAAATTTGAATTATAACTTATAACACAACTAAATTATTAAAAAAAAAAAAAAAAACTAATAACTGGTAAAGAAATATATGGGGGTCGATGGCGAAGGTTATAGAATATTTTGTCATTTGACTGAAATATCATTGGATAAAATTACTACGATACATCCTATAAGAAATGAAGGGTGCACGGGAATAACGATCAAAGTCACATTTTAAGCAAACTGAGAAAACTGAACTTTTATTTTTTAAACTGTATAACACTTGCACAAATAAAACGTATGTTTTTTTAAATTTGTTTATTCTACTGCATTACGTTCCTTAACAGTATAAGTTTCGAACATTTGCAACATTTGATCGTTTTTACTTATACCGGTTTGGATTTTGATCGCTTTTCCAAAGGGCACCCTTATTTTACAGGCTTATTTTACGGACTGTGACCACTTTTTCGAGTTTTTAACAATGCTGATATATAGCTTTGAAGGTTTACTACAAGATGGCATCAAAATCTCTATTTTTCGAAAAATGTGACTTTGATCGTTATTCCCGTGTACCCTTCAATGTCGTTTATCAGAAGGTTGCAACAATCGCAAAACACAAACGTTTTTTCCCAAAGTTTCCCGAGTTTCGATTGATGTGGTTTTTATCAATCTCTTACTTCAAACCGGACTAGTAGCAGATGTTTTTCGTGCTCTTGTGACGTTTATTTTGGAATTTTGTGATTGATTGGTAAGACAATTTTACTTGCTAAGGAAAGGGAACGTCGGACGTTTTAGAATTTAGACTAAAGAAAAACACGCTTGTACATCTTGAACATCGTGAACGGACAACTTGAATACCTGTTTTAAAACAATTCAAACCAAACAATTCCAATGGATTATTTTTTAAATTTCCGTTTATTTTCTCGGTCGTTACGAACGACCTTCTCGATAAGTTCGAACGAAAGTGCAATCACGAAGAGAAAATAATCGAAACGAAAAAGCATTAATAAATCCGTAATTTTTTGTAATGGTCGAACCATCAAACAATGCGATTTCTGTTAATTGAAAACAAAAGCGATCATTGTTCCACGCGTAAAGATTGATTACCTATTTCGAAGGAGGCGAACGTCCCATTTCGTCATCGTACAGATAACAAAGCCACGTTTATGAGGTTTTTTTATATCTGCATGTAAAATTGAATCAAATAATAATTTTACCACACATTGATATTAAGCTTCGACATTTGGAATGCTTGCTTGTGCTAAAAGTTCAAAGGTTATCTACCATTAAATGGAGTTTTGTAATCTGTAATTTTGTGATTTGTTGACTAAAATGTTGACCATTGTCACTTATAATAATAACAGTCTTCGATTATTAAAAGCGAATCTTTACGATTTTATTTATAAACTTATTTAAGGCTTACGCTTCCTTAATTATTACGTATATTATTTTATCAGATTTTTTTTTATTAAAATCAACATTTGGGCAATTTTTGCAAAATAAATTGGGCCAATCAAGAGGAATATACACTGGCGAGCAAAAAAATCGAGCCACATTAATATTCTTTACATTTTCTCTCAGAAATGATCCAACTGTTTAAAACTTTAATAAAATCACTTTGTAATTAATTAATTTGTTAACAAATGAAATATTGGAAAGCTCATACAATTAGCATCGGTAAAAAAAAACATAAAAATGTAAGA
>JAFFZR010020985.1:0-11472 GCA_018397195.1 Lethrus apterus | reverse complement strand
TTCGAACTGCTTGCTTTGATACTCATTTACTTATTTTATATTAAAATTTGGCCTTTCATCTTACGGTTGTACTATTAGAAGAGTATTCTATGTAAAATTTAACTTTTTATCAATTAAAATATACAGGATGTCTCATAAAAAATTTTTGTTGTTAGTTCGAAAATGCGACTCACAACTGTTTTTTTGAGTACGCCATTGTAATCAGTAGAAAAAACTACACATTTTTGATGTATTGATCAACACTGTAGCTTCTCTACTAACAAAGTTATCACATGTGCGGTGACCTGTATTAATGTCGTCGTAGCTCTTTTGTTTTTCATTTCTGGGTTATAGTAGTATAAGAAGATTTTGTGCAAAATTTCAATTTCTACCGACTGCTACATAAATATACAGAGTGTTCCATTTAAAAAATTCTAATTATCTCAGTTGGCTCTGAAATGTGATGCGCAATTGTTTTTTTGTGTGAAGCATTGTAATCAGCGGAAAAATCACTGTATCTTTGCTAATTTAACCGACTCCAAAAAGCTCCAAAAATAACGAAGATAGCAATAGTGCGCAGATAACTTTGAACACCCAATTTTTATCCTTTGGACGATTTCCATATGGTATTAGATCATTTGCCACTGAGCTTTTCTGTAAATATTCTTCCATTTTTGTACATATTGCCTTCATGTTTTGCGAGTGATTATGAAGCCGTTTTTAAGTAAATTTAAAATTTTAAAAAGTATGTCCACGTGAGATTAAAGCAAAGAGAATAGCTGCAACGACGGTCATAGTTAATTTTACCCACACGAATGTACCTCGAGGATATAATTCAGCGCCAGAACATAGCGGTTAGAGTATAAGAGTGATTCATTGGAACTGACACGAAAAATTTACATGTAATTTCATTACCGACGTTGTGGTCGAGCAGAAACGCGAAAGCATCCCGTCTTCGATCGATCGATCGATCGACGCACCCGAGAGTGTTAATTAATAAACATCGAAATCACCCGTAATAATAACGAGTGGTCGAGTGCGTGAGTTAGGGGCCAATAAATCAGCTCGTGACGTCCGTGGGATTCAAAATTAATACCGGGTGTCACTACGGAGGCAATTATTAAACAGTTCGCACCGTTACAAAGCGTCCGACATCAGCCGAAGTTAATTATCGAATTACACATTAAGTGAGGATTTGAGCCGATTTTGGATTGAATGTACCAGAGATTTTACAGCCTCAGTCTAAACATTAAATGCTTTAAACCGCATACAATGTTCTGTAAAGGATTTTAAATTAATTATTTTATTTCGTTAAACCTTAACTTTATGAATAACTCGTCTTTTTGCTTTGTTTTATTTTACATTTTATGATTAATAAACATTTTGAAATTTATTTATAAATGCTTTAAAGTTTACGCCTGGATTCTCCCACGAATCATCGAAATATATGACTGAACTGACGTCTGTACCAAAAATAGCAGTTATGAGAAATTTAAGAAAATGTATGTTAAAAATGTTGCGAAATAAATAATAAGAAAATAAAAATAATAATTTTATTTTTCGAAAATATGAAGACTAATGATTAATAAGATTAGCTATACACATTTTGTAATAAAATTTCTTCACTTTTCCTTGTTATGTGAGTAGGAAATTTATTAACATGTCACTAGGATTACATTCATATAGTCGGATTCATGAGAGGTGGCGTATCAAGGCCATTTGTATACAACAATTTTCGACACTATGAATTTCCTTCTCGCATTCGGTTCGCATGTTGATGAAAGAGACAAAAACTGAAACGTATGTCTGCTATGTAAATTATATGGAACAAGAAAAACGTATGTCGTTATTAAATGCAAGATTGACATGTCACATGTCAACGACATTGTGCTAACCTATTTTCTAGGTTATGTCACATAGATTATCGATAAATATGAAGTATGTAATATTGTAAATGTATATAACATATATAACTTGATTCATACAATTCAAATATGACCTTGACGCACCAGCTCTCATGATTCCTACCATACATAAGTTTGTCCTGTTAATTATTTTAATAATCCTTTTTTCAGGATTATTTTCAAACAGAAAGAAATGAAAACGAATAACTGTAATTACTATCGTTTAAGTTTATTTTTCGATTTTAAATTTAATTTAAATTAAGCGTCCACACAAGCCAAACGAACGCAAATATTTCACCAGAGGGTTAAAGCATTAATATTCATGTAGCGCGTGCAGTTTTGCAGCGGCAGCAATGCGACTCGCGTTGTCTATTTAGAAGACGAATTGCAGGAGTCAGCCTAGCGGTGACTTCTGACTTGATTACAGGCTACCGGAATTCCATTTTTATTTTCTACGAAGCGGCGGCGTCCGTCAGATGAGAATTACAATCTGTAATGTAATACGCACATCAAAACGGAAAACACGAGAATTTGCATTTGCTGCACCCTCGAGCCTTTTTACTTATACACACCCCGATAATTACGAACCGCGTTTAACAATGAAATTTATGCAAATGGGGAGATTTTTTCCGCATACATATAAAATAATAATTATAAGAATTTGGAATTGTAACCTATAATAAAGTGCGCAGTCTGCGTTCGATTCGAATCGTTCTTTCGATAATTCCGATTATTTCCCTACCGAAATATCAAAATATATAATTTAGATAATGGCTTAGGTCGGGATGAGAAGAAAAAAAAAAACACTTTCTCTGGTATCTGTGTGTATGTGATTTTTTGTGTCTTCGATGACCTACTGAGAAATTATCGAGGAATCATTGGTAGACGCACGCGATCGACATCGTGGTCACGAATAGATATGAGATTTTCACTGAATTCGTAAACTTAATTATATAAAAATCGGTTGCTGATGATCATGTAAACGTATGAGAAACGGTTTCGAATTATTTTCATTATAGAAAAATTTATTGTAAAAAAAGGCAGACACGAACGATATAACGATTTTTGATTTAATAATTTCACCTGTCGCTGACGATTTACAATTTTTTTATTTTCCACTAGCCATTACTGGCATGAAAATGTCACTTATAATGTGAAATGGAAATATGGAGAGTGGAAATCAAATTAACGCATTTAAAAATTAATGACACCTGAATAAAATTATTAACTGAAATATGAACTTGTTTTGGTAGTGTCGAGCTTTCATTGTATAAATACTTTATTATTGTTACTATTAATAGATGCAACATTAAACAACACATTTTGTTGTAGTTACATTTTTTGATTGCACTTTCTTTTATCTATCTTTTGTACTTTTGATATCTACCACATACATGCTTTTCATTATTATTGCCATGTAGTTCTACTACCTTTAGTGTGCTTTTTCTATTGGATATGCCATTAGATGGTGAATATTCGACTTCTTTCGATGCCTTTTTTACTATTTTTTCCATATTTTCCTATTCTCCTTTCCATTTAAAATGTTCATTCTCTTCATGTCTGTTTCAAATTAGGTTTTCCGTTTTATTTTTGGTGTTCCCTGCCTTTTTCTATCAACAATTGAACTGTTTAATTTTTGCATTCTATTCTCGGGCGTTCTTTGTACATGCCCCCACCACCTTTGAGCTCTTATTATTCCTATGAAACCCGGGTCTTTATGGAGTTCTTGTAGTTCTTTGTTTGTTCTTCTTCTCCACCCTTTCCTTCTCATCATTCCCCAGAAATTTTACGCAATATCTTCCTTTCCCAGCTCCACCATTTTTTGCTCTGTGTTGCTCAGTATTCGCTGCCAAATGTGACTATCGATTGTACTACTGTCTTATACATTCTTACCTTGGTTCTCATATTTCCTCACTTCCTAACAATTTGTTCACGGCGTATCTACAGGGATTTTCAGCCATTAGCCTAGGTTGTGTTTCCATTCTGTTATCCGGTTTCCTTGTAACCTTAAATCCCAAATATGTATACCTTTTTACTTCTTCAAATTTGTAAACTTTCCCTCTTCCATCCGTCGGTAATAGAATATCTTGATTTTAATTTGTCTTCTTTTCTTTTCTTCACAAACTCCTTTATAACCTCTAGGACATCAGAGGATTTTAATTTATAAAATTATACATCACTTGATATGTTTTCCCTAAACTTGTTTACTTTTTTTTAAATAAACGCTTTAAAAATTTTCAGTTTTATGAAATCAGAAATCTGACTGGTTTTCTCTCCATTTTACAAGTAACAAGCCTTCATCGTTTAACTAACTTATTTTCCAATCGAAGTCGTCCTTTTTCGTGTCCTTCAATAATTTGTTTTGCAAAGATAATGAAAAATATATTCTTCAATCGATTACATATAATCAAAGTCGAAAAAAAATTAACCACCTTAGTGTAGTGGCATGTATTGTTCATCAATGCAGTTCGTGAAAATCCAATCGTATATTGTACAAGGATAATTGATATTAAAAGATGCAATCTTCTCCATTATCGGACAATATGGCGTCGACAAACAGTGCGAAATTGAAAAATAATTCGCATTATGGTGGCCGCATAGACTGAATAAAACGGCGTGAAAGCATGTAAATATTGCGACTGACAATGGATACCGTGCATTATGCGAGAGATGCGTCCGCATGCGCTCAATTGTTAACGCCAGACGCCAAATACATACAAACATACACACGCTTAGGAAGACAGAGAAGAATACCAAACGAGGTACGAGCCGTCGCCGCCACCATAAACTAATTGTTTTCTATCTGTCACGTCCACAATACATATCCACAACAAACTACGTCGTGATAAATTAATGACAAAATGCAATCTATAATAGGTAGTGAAATTATATAGCTCGCAGGACCGGCATTAGCCACTTTTAATGTTAACATAAAACGATATTTAATCCTTTTGGACATTTTTCATTTTGTCTTATCGAATGCACTGATACGAATTTAAATGAGGCTATAGCTATATTTTTTTTATAAATTGAATATTTTTTCTCATTCTAACGATAACATTATTTTTCATTTATTGTATAAAAATGTTTTAACGCAATCATATTTTACTTTATACATACATAGGTACATAGATGTTACTTATAAAAAAGCATGATCAAATAAAAAAAATTACAAAACAACGCATGTGTCTTACACCAACCCTGATTAGATTTTCGCGCTGCGTCATCGTAGAATGTTAACGTTTTTTAATCGAAACCTCGAGCGAACAAACCAAAATGCGTTTGCCGTATTCGATTGAAATCTTGCTCTTCGATCTCGTCCAATAATATCGGCTACTGTTCGACTTCACGTAGAAGAAAAAACCGTCAGATTGATTTAAGGTTTAATGGCATTTCGGCTCATTAAGATCAACGATTAATACCATCGTGTTCAAAACACCGAATTATACGACGCTATCCCATAATCGCGTGTGTTGCGATGGATTAATAGTGATAATGGGACGATTTTCCCATCTCCCGTTCGTCCTGACCGAAAGTATTTTTCGACCAGATATGAATCTGACAAGACCAGTCATACAATGGATTAATTGGAATTAAAGTTACTATAGCAATTGTCGGTATCGAGTACATACGCGTTAGTTTGTAGTTTGGATCATTGAACCACTGACAGGTGTTTTGTCTTGTTGTTTGTGTAAGTAGTAGTTGGTAGATATTTTTTCAACTAAAGGAAACTTTACAAATAAAATATCTATTGATCTTAACATAGGAAAATCAATCAATATTAAATATTGATTGATTTTACAGATGACAAAATATTTTAATATTTAGTATTTTTAAGACGGGGTTTTTAAACACGTTTTGTTTTTTGATGCGAAAGTTTTCTTTAGATTTCCCTTTAGGGATTTTTATCATTCTAAGCAGCTATTCGTTTCCTTAATGTATAACAATCCACATTCACATCGACTCTTATAGATGTAATTCTTGTTTTTGTTCTATTATTTGTGTCTGTTCTGCACAATTATTGTTTTCTAGGTCCATTTAGAATTAAAAAAAAAAGTTTTCATGTTGTATCATTTGCCGATGGCTTTGACTTCTTCGCATTTTGATTTAAATCAACGTATAATGCATCTACACATAAGACTGAAGAGGTTGCGAGATAGGTAAGTAGTTGACGTCAATAGTTCTGTGCTTAATATTGTCATCTTTAATACTTTCCACGTATACTTTGTTGGATAACTTTTTGTCACGTTCCAGAACAGGGGCGGATCCAGGCCTCACGCTTAATCTGTCAAAGTAAACATATAATCTTTAAAATAACAATAATAGGCATTTTAAATATACAGGTGTTGTTCGTACTTCTTAGAATGGACAATTTTACCAATTTATCCTCTTTGGATGCGGCCCGCTTTCTTAATGAAAATTCCTTAAAATAGTTGAGCATATTTATTTTTGATGGAAAATATTTATCTCAAATGAATTGATGTACTCTTTCAAAAAATACATAAATGGGATTAACATTTAAAATAATAAACATCGATGACTCAAAAATATAAAAAAATTAAATTATGTAATTAACTTATAAAGAAATACATTTTTTAAAGTATTTTGAAAAATCTTTAGAATTGAACTTGTATGGAAAATGTTGTTATTATTATTTATTTCGATTTACAAAGCAATTAGGTCAAACAAACTAAAATATGATATTATTGCTGACGAATTGTTCGAAATGACGAGGAAACTAATCATCTGGTTAAAATTGAACAAGAAATCGGATTTGCACAAGGTCGCACGTAACGATCCTTAAATTAAGTGCAATTCGTTACGTTTGGTTGGTGTAAACAATTGACGTACATAATCAATAGTTTAAATATTTTGTTGTGTTTAATATCCGTGAAAATCGGATATCTTTAACCTTGCAAGTCGTTTTGTTGTATTTTTGTAACTCCTACCGTAACGTTTGCAATTTGGAAGAATTTTGTCCTTATTTGCAACTCATTGTGACCCCATTATTCACAAGATAAATTAATTTGCAAGTTTTTGCTCTGAAGCCTGTTTTCGATCCGTATGTTCTGTTCCGTCCATCATTGCAAAAAAATTCCAGGGATAAATAATGTAATCAATAATTGTATCGCATTTCGAGCACGTATTCATTGCTTTTTTTGTCTCCCATAACAATATTTCAAATTCCAAACGCACATTAATCGATAATAATTATCGATCAATTATCGGCGGAAAAGAATTGAAACCATGCAGTCGCTCATCTCCTTAATAGTTACGATCTTTTTTGTTTCAGCGAAACTAATTATCCATTTGCTTAAGTCGCTGAATGTAAATATATGTGTAACGACAATTCGACATCCATAACTAATTAACTGCTGGGATTCGATCCATTACACTTCGCCGACAATGTTAACTATTAAATTAAATGTTTGTGTAAAATGAGGAAAAACGAGAGAAAATAATAAATTTGTTTAACTGAGTCGTGTTCGTAAACCATATCTGCGACAGCTTGAAGAAAGCTCTCGAATCATGACTATGTTAAATGAGTTTTTGTAGACATTATCAGACTGATTCGCTAAGCTTGTCGTTTATTTTATTTTTTATTGATGCTGACATTAAAATATTTGAGTTTGTCGTGTAAAACGTTTTTGGAGTTTCTTTAAATTTATTTTGTAATGTTTTGCACATTCGTTGTAATTTTAATATTTGCTAATATAAATGCAACTTTTATTCATTGATCAATTCTTGTCTGGGTTTGTTTCCGTATTTGTGCTCCGTACATTACGACACTTTTTACGTAAGTTAACAGAATTGAATTCAGTTCTGCTAGAGCTGAGTGACCATGTCGTCCAGTTCGCTATGAACGTTTAAGATAGAATTATTGTATCACCCTGATGATGTCACCTGCAACAGTGAACGAAACCTGAATACAAAGACACAAAACACACATATTATACATTATGTAGGGAAATGTTTTGTAATAAAATAAATCCTTGACATATTATACAGTTTTTACATTATGTTTTAAACATACTAGTCATTAGTCGTATAATAGAAGAGGTTACAGAAAGAAAGTGTATTTTATTTCTCAAATTTGATGTCCTTTTGACTTCGTCGAAAAAAAATATAATTATTTGAAAATAAATGTATTTTAAAATCACATGACGTAAATATTGTGTGAAAATAAGCATATTAATAAATTCTTAATTTTATTTCGAATTCAACGATTATTTTTCGATCGCTTCAAACGTTTAAAATCATAAACTGTGCGCCGTGGCCCCCTATAAATATCCGTGAATGTTTACATGGGTGAATCCAAACTACATTATGGTTATAATTAGATATAATTTGGTTCGGGAGTGACAGGCTGCACCCCATGCTGGGTACGTAATCAACTAGAGGAATAATAGGAACGCTCTGACTTGCAATAAATCCAAACAACGCGCTCCACAACTCTGCTCGGTCACCGCAACAGACCGACCGAACTACACTTCGTCTTCTTCTCTTATCTACCTTGGTCGGCCACCACTTAACAACGTTGACCACTCATACCGAAGGCTATTACTTCGAAACAAAATCTTCATTCGGATCTGGTCTTAATTGAAAAGCGGATGAAAAATAACTGGCGTCTATTCATTCTGATATCGTTTAGTCCAGTGCATAAATGTAATTCGATAATTGTATTTCCTTCTTATTTAATTTAACAAAAGATTTATAACAATGTTTTCTTTTTCAGATTATTATTGGAAATATTTTTTATGCGTTATCTAACCTTCTCATCATGCATTTTTACTTTTTTGCTGCTTCACGTTGTTCAACATCGCAATTCTCTTACTTAATACTTTGCTCGAAATCTATCTATCTATCTATCTATCTATCTATCAAATTCTTATAAATTTTTAATACAAATTATCTGTATTCGGAACATACCTTTTATGTTTATTTTTTTGCTTAAGCAAACTTAAATTCATTAAATATATATTTATACACTAACAGTTCTTGTTGGATTGAAATTCATTTTCTTTGGGAAATTCTGAATGAATTACAAATATGTTGTTGTAAAATGTTATTGCTCTGATTTCCTTAGTTTAAATTGTAGAATTTGAATAGATGTTCCAATAAAATTCCCACTGTTTCAGTAATTAAAGTTTATATTCAATTGGCATTTGCAAACAAGTTATTCTTGTGAACTAAGCGAAAACCCCATTAATTTCCCATTGATTGCTCTATGTGGTAAATATTAATTTATTTTGTTTAATGCGTTGACGTTGACGATGACGTTGACGATTTATTATCATTATTATCATTTCTTTTGTTACTGACTTCACAAACTTGGAGGGTAATAATTACTATTTGTTCTCGACTTAATAAATCGAAATACCTAGTTCTTAAATGAGATGTTATACCTGCCTATATATAGTAGTAATTACTTTAAACATGAACAATTGACGTTCTTAATTAAAGATCCATTATGTCACCGGAATTGTATTGTCCATATGTGCGTCGGTGTACGTCGCCACTCCGGTCGACATTCGTACTAAGGGCCTGCTGTTTCTTAGTGATTTAACTTCAGAACTTGAATTTCAAATTATCGACAAAACCTCGTTAAAACGTAGCTATAAATTTGCGAAACTTCTGTTCATGTTAATTAATTTTGTTTATTCAGCACAAGTTGCTATTTATCATTTTTTCTTTTCTTTTTAATTAAAAGTTTTTAGTTATCAGTTACGAAATTTTTGAATCTTAGTCGTCATCAAAATAGTTCATAAATTTAATCTAGTCCAATGTAAATAATCCAAGTGTTTTCATCCACTTCGCCTCTTGAATCCAAACGTTTTTTAACTTTCTGCTTTCTTATTATTCGCCCTCAAAGCCTTTTCCTTGCACTAAAATTACATCACGTGCTTACTTTATTAAAAAGCACTCACAAGGTATTTACAGTAAAATTTTAAAAATTTAATGCTTGATTGACGAAATAAAAAATATTTAATAAAAATAACGAATGGTGATATCATTTGATGTTTGATATTGGACGTCATTGAAAATTTATTCACTTCAAAATATTTCTGAACATAAAATTTGCGCATAGGAAGGTAAGTGTATAAAAGGTTAGCTTGACTACCTGGAGGTGGATGATCTTACAGTAGTCCACCGGGATAATTAATCATCGACAACAATTGATTGAAAATTAATCAAAAGTGTAACTAGACAGGTGATTGGTTATGAAGGTTCACACCATAGGCGTCAAATTAGATGTTTATAAGGTACCGATTGGTAATTATTTGGGGTTCCAGGTTTTGCGTCCCGAAACGTCGTACTTGTCGGGTCGATATGATTGATTAATGTTTCACCGAACCGTACATCAACGCGTCCCCTTTAATTTTAGCCGAAAGTTCGCCGATAGCTCATACTTATTTCGCATAATTTAATAATGTTCAAAACGATTTTATTTCAATAATTTGTACTGAAGTAAACTAAAGGTAACTTGCAAATACAAATAAAAAAAAAAAGACCATTAAGAAGCGAGTTCCCACAAACAAAACCCTGTCGATGTTGATCAATGTTTCAACATAATGAATGATGACGTCAGGGCTCCCGCTGGTCGCCAGAGCGAGCTGCGATCACAATGCTCGCCATAAAAAGATTATTGGGTGCTTTTGTTAACGCTGATGAGGGCGGACTGAGATATTAACAAAAAGTCCAGGGCTTTATTACAAGTTATTATTAACGCGTCTGACAGAAACGATATAGGCCGGTTGAGAATGCTCTAAACAATACACTGGAATTTTGATCGGCTCACTATCGCATGCACTCGGTTCACTCATTTTAAATCCGGTAGCCTATACCGTCTCGTCGTCGCACGATTAATAATTCCAAATTACGCCCGTCACGTTTAAATCGTCCGCTAAATATCGACTCGGTTGTCGCAACCGTTTTTGCTACACCGTGCGTGCGCGTTTGGTAAATGTGTCCCCGATACGAGAAATTTATGATCGCTAATTAAAGGTTCTCTGTTAATATTTTACGCGCTTAACAGGTGTGGGCACTACTACTTGACCGCTGAACTACTCTCTCATTTTTGTCGTGTAACTCGACTTTAATTTAAAATTTTTTTCGTCGGAAACGTCACCGTCGCAAATTCATAAATAATGAATTATTTGTAAAATACCGTTACGGTCACCGTGTTATGAATGCCGGAAAATCTATCAACTTGTCGCCAGCACATATGATATACAGGCTGAGTCACCACCGACGGGACGGAGTTTTAAGGCGAAACGGCATATATTCTCCAACATCTGTTGCAGGTGGATTATGTAAGTCAATAAGGGCTACATTTTAAAAATATTTTCAAATATACAGGCCGCTCCAAAAAAGAGTGACATATCAAAGTTATACTTTTTCTTATGGAACAGCCTGTATTTCAACACATTTTTGAATTGTACGTAAAAAATAAGCCAGACTTTCATAAGGGTTCCCTATACCTAAATACTAAGTGTTCTGATTTATTTTGATTTTTCTTAAAATGTAAAGTTTTAGAAAAAAAAAAATATTACCCCCAAACGAAAATAATTAGGTATGACAAATTTGC
>JAFFZR010020984.1:0-11634 GCA_018397195.1 Lethrus apterus | reverse complement strand
TTAATCACCGCCACCTGTTGCTCAAAAGAATAATTGAAATAATTAAGTAGGTAATGGTATAAGTAATTTATGCTAGATTACTATATGATCATACATACCAAAACATGGATTTTTATATTTACGTTAATATTTAAAATTAAATACTCTAAGATTCGTAATAGTACAAAACGGAACAGAACTACCTATAGGTAACTCCTATTAAAAATATGGCATTTTGTAATTTCTCTATTTAATGTTTGAATATTATGAAACTTTGAAATATAAAGTTTGGTGTAACTTCTGATTTACAGCATATTCTATTTATTAGTTCGTAATTTATCAGCTTTGTTTTTATGCATTCTTATAGTGATTTTTTTTATTGATTATTGAAAAATGAAAAATTCGAAAATCTAGTAACCAAAATTAGCAATAAAAAAATCTATTCTAGGTGCTCAAAATTGCCTCCGTGCTTTCTCAGACACTGTCGACACCGTCTAGAAACGCCCATCGTCGCATTCAGTAAAAAAATGAGGGGTTATGATTATTTAAAAATGCATGCATTATGTGGTGTGGCATATAGTCTTTGGAAATTGTGTTCCACAAAAACATGATTATTTTCTCGGCTTCAGTGGAGATTGTTGTTTCTATATTAAATACACCATTTTTGCTGAAAGTGCATTCATTCATCTGATCAAAGTGCGCGACGGTAGAAAATAGGATCTTCTCTTAACTTATTAATAAAGTAAATACAGAATTCAATCATCCGATGAGCGTCATTTTTTATGGAAAAAAAAAATTATGTTTCCTTAGAATATGGTGAATTGTTCGTGATCAGGTTCGGCACAATTCGTGCAATTCATACGTTCTGATTAGCAGACGAACATAATTTATGCCGCGTTGCGACCTTATGACCTTATTTATGCCACTGACTTGAAATCGGGCCGTATTATTACCAAAAACTTAAACTGTTTTGACAAATTGCGTGACTGACAAACATTCAAATCTTATTTAGTTATTACAAACATTTAGAATACCTATACTTTTCCTATCGTTTTCTTTGATCACTTGATTTACGTGAATTCCTTAATTTCTAGACTTTTGTTTAACGTATGATTATGGTTGCTTACATTTTTATATTCAGCTCAAAAATCTCTATAATAATGCATAAAAAAAAGGTATACATACAAACTAAAATTTGATTGAGTTACCGTTCTATATAGCCTGATAAAAAACAACAAAATTATAATTTGTTAATGATACATAATAAACAAAATATTATGTAAATTTTGATTATACGTAATCGTATTACTATNATTAGCAATAAAAAAATCTATTCTAGGTGCTCAAAATTGCCTCCGTGCTTTCTCAGACACTGTCGACACCGTCTAGAAACGCCCATCGTCGCATTCAGTAAAAAAATGAGGGGTTATGATTATTTAAAAATGCATGCATTATGTGGTGTGGCATATCGTCTTTGGAAATTGTGTTCCACAAAAACATGATTATTTTCTCGGCTTCAGTGGAGATTGTTGTTTCCATATTAAATACACCATTTTTGCTGAAAGTGCATTCATTCATCTGATCAAAGTGCGCGACGGTAGAAAATAGGATCTTCTCTTAACTTATTAATAAAGTAAATACAGAATTCAATCCTCCGATGAGCGTCATTTTTTATGAAAAAAAAATTATGTTTCCTTAGAATATGGTGAATTGTTCGTGATCAGGTTCGGCACAATTCGTGCAATTCATACGTTCTGATTAGCAGACGAACATTATTTATACCGCGTTGCGACCTTATGACCTTATTTATGCCACTGACTTGAAATCTTAAACTGTCTTGACAAATTGCGTGACTGACAAACATTCAAATCTTATTTAGTTATTACAAACATTTAGAATACCTATACTTTTCCTATCGTTTTCTTTGATCACTTGATTTACGTGAATTCCTTCATTTCTAGACTTTTGTTTAACGTATGATTATGGTTGCTTACATTTTTATATTCAGCTCAAAAATCTCTATAATAATGCATAAAATAAAGGTAACCGTTCTATATAGCCTGATAAAAAACAACAAAATTATAATTTGTTAATGATACATAATAAACAAAATATTATGTACATTTTGATTATACGTAATCGTATTACTATCCTAAAAAGACGCGAAATAAAAACCAAGTGCAAACATAAACAGGCCTTGAACCAAAAAAAGACGTCCGCCAAATACATAACGTAATTCTATAACTGCCGCGTAAAAACGTTTGTAATAGATGATCAAAGGGACATTGATAATTTATTAATATCCACCTAAATCTGAAATACCTATATCGAATTTATAGTAAAAAAACAATTGAATCGTAGTAACTTGTTACATTTATTAAGAATAACTAAGTTAATTACACGACGAATAGGGTAGATTTATTTATTTGACGCGACAATATTTTTGATCGTAACTTATTTAGTTTTACATAAAAAATTTATTTGCAACATTAGTAGGTGCAATAAATATGCTATCGAATTATATATTCACACAGTTTACCCTCATCTCACCACTACCCTTAACACACCTTTTATATCGTTTTAATTTTCGATGTTCGAGATATAATATGCATTAGTTCAATATAAACAATTAAAATAAAAAATAAAAAATTATTGATAGTTCTTATTATTTTTTTGCGGGGAAAAAACTATGGAACAGAGTAATATGAAGCGACACATCGTATGATGCGGCCAAGGTTATACATCGCATATCTCAGAAGCTGCATCAGCATGTTTGAAGATGCGAACAATAATTTAGATTTAGTTTAGTCCTATTGTATTATTCAAAGTGTGTAAATGTATCATTAAAAAATCTTTTTAAAAATACAACTTCGCTTCACGGTTGTTTTTCTACAGTCTTAGCTACAATTTGGCGAAAAAAAAATCTTTTTTAAACACCTTCATGTAGTTGTGGTGACGTCAACGACAATTTTTTTAAATTGCTCGATATAATTTTTTTGTGTATTCTTGTAGAGCATTTTAAGTACTTTTCACCAGTATAAACTTTTAGTAGGGTTGTACTATGAAATTTTTGCAAAAAAAAAACGCAAAAAAAACTGGTTTGTGCTAGTAGGTTGTTAAAGTCGAAATTCTCTTTAGCAATCAATTTGTGATAATAACTAAGCAAGCGTAAAACAACTGTGTCGCTAATTTGACGTTTCAAAGTGCCGAAAGAAGTTTATTTTACTATTAGCCATCCTAAAATGGAAAATACGACTAATCAACTAGTAGATATGTTACAAGTTTGTTTTGAGTGTGTATTTGGAGCAATTATGTCGCGAAAACAATCAGCATAAAGCCTCTGCGCTTGAACACTATTTTTCTGACACTTATTAAAAATAATCTTGTAACATATCTACTAGTTCATTAGTTGTATTTTCCATTTTGGGAAGAGTAAACAAAACGAACTTCTTTCGGCACTTTGAAACGTCAAATAAGCGACGCAGTTGTTTTACGCTTGCTTAATTATTATCACAAATTGTTTGCTAAAGAGAATAATTTCGGATTTAACAGCCTACTAGCTCAAACCAGTTTTTTGCGTTTTTTGCAAAAATTTCATAGTACAACCCTAAAAGTTTATACCGGTCAAAAGTACTTAAAATGCTCTACAAGAATACACAAAAAAATTAAATCAAGCAATTTAAAAAAATTATCGGTGACGTCACAACAACTAAATGAAGGTGTTTAAAAAAGATTTTTTTTCGCCAAGTTGTAGCTAAGACTGCCCCATTTAATAATATATTGGCTTGTTGGTGATTAAATCACAATTGAAGTCGCTATAGTCTTGGGCCCGTTTTGTAGAACGCACTGTATAATGCAATCTATATCATAAATGAATTACATACTTAAATATAATTGTTCATCGTAGCTTGAACACATTGTGTCGATAAAATTATAACAATAATCGCGTTTCAAATTATTTTCATTTTGTATTACGATCACTGATCGTCGATCGCAGTTGAAAACGTGTGTGATCGTCGATCACACACGTTTTCAACTGCGACATCTGATTACAGTAAGTTCAACTTTAGTGATTTCCTTTAAAATATGAATCACAGGCTGGGTTCTTTTCCTAACTACCTCATTTTAAATTTGGATGTAGGAACACTAACGACGTCTGGTGTTCTCATCCAAAACCTCCATTTTAAAAGGGACACATTTTTATAAGTGCTACCGTCTCTCTTCTGCTTCTCCACACTTTCTCTCTCATTCGATCATACAGTAAATATTTCCCTCTCCCACAACAATCCCTCTATTTTCTGCGCGAATCTTTAATTACTCTGATAGCCTCGTATACACTTGTATGTATGTATGCTCACTATTGGGATCTCGTAAACGGTAAGATAGAGAGTTCGTTAATTGAGACAAAATGTGCGCGACGTCATGACCTACTTCCTTAAAAAAAAATAAAATCATTTAGGTATAACATTTTGAGTTTATTTGTAGAAATAACAAAGTTATAAACAGTTCGGTGGTTAGTGGTAAAAAGGCCGCACTCTTATTGTAAGAGTCGAGGGTTCGAGTCGCGCCTAGATAGGAATCTTTCTCCTGGTGTGTCCGGTACCCTCCTGAGTCAGCTTTCGCTGTTGGCATAATTAACAGTGCTACATCTCTTACGGTGAGCAGATGATAGTAATAAAGCCATGGAACACTTTACACACAAAAAATACACATAAAATGGTGCTCCCGCAAATAGCGACAAGCGAGAGCTTGAGACGCGTTCGGGTCATCACGACACACACACACACACACACAATTTTATTATTATTTTTTTTTATCTACCTGTTTGTAGACACAAAGTATAAAATTACTAAAAAGTAAATAAAACACTAATTGTAGATAAGTATTTACTATTAGTAAAGTAATTCATCAACAGAAACTACATCAAATGCTCAAAAAGTCGTCCATTGTTAATGATACATAACTGAGTTCTTCGTAATGTTGAATTAATAACTTTTTGTAAAATACGTCTATTTATTTAACGAAATTCTCTTAAAACACGTGCTTGCAGTTGTTCCACATTATTAAATTGTGTTTTATATATCATATTTTTTATATAACCCCCAAAGGAAAAAATCCATAGGGGTCCTCGATTACTAATCCACCGATTACCAAATCTATTATTTAGGTAATTTGTAATAACATGGGCATTATGTGCTGGTGCCTCATCCCGTTGGAACCACATGTTCGTTGAGCGGAATGTCGTCTAGTCTAGAAGATATATTTCAGCTTGAAGTAAATTCAAATAGCGTTCACTAGTTAAAAATAATAGGGCCAACTATTCTTCGTGCGATAATACAGCACCACACATCATCGTTCATGATGCCGAGATTCATATAAAGCATGGTAATTTTCTGTCCCCCAATACAATATTCCGAATCTACGTAGAAAAACTACCTTAAGAATGTTAAAATACTATTTCCGTATCTTTTCATCGAAATGAGCTACAAGCGAAAATTTAAAATGCCAATTTTTCTTTTTTTTTGCGTGTAGCGTCCATAACAATCATTATTTTGAATGTTTCTTTTATGTAATTGAATGCTAAAAGTATACAGAAGAATATGACAGCAAATGTCAAACAAGTGATATTTGGCAACGTTTGGCGTTGGAACGTCATAAATAAAGAATGACGTGCATCGAAATTTAATGCGTCCCTACTATAGCACGTTTGAAGTTTTATTCAGATTGTTGTATGATTTTTTTAAACACAAAAATGGTTTTTCTACATAAAATTAGTCGCATAATAAAGTAAAGTAAAGTAATTTATTTGTCATTCAAATAGTTACATGACACATCAAAAATCATGATATAACATATATGAATACATACCATATATGCAACATGCTCAATTAAATAAATTCTTGGAACTCTTGTATATTGTAACAGATATTATCAATGCAGAAAGCCTTCAGTCTTCTTCTGAATAGTTTCGAATCTTGTACTTTCAATTCAAGAGGAAAAAAAATTTATCTTTGATTTTACAAAAAAATGTCAAAGGAAAAAGAATTTTTGCTTGATTTGAAACCCTCATTTATGTTATCAAAACCTCAATGCGACTAGTGTGTACTCATAAAATAATTTTGTTAGCAATTTTTTATAATTTTAATTGGTTAAATCTGTTTAGATAGGAGGTGTTGCCTGTTGACAATTAATTGAAATGTCAGAAATAAAAACAAAATATTGAATGAACAAAGTTTTATTTTTGATTTTACATAAAAATTCATAATAAATCCAAAATAATCGAAAACGTTGACTCGTCGAAAACATGATGTACATGATGAAAATTTCGATTTGTCATAATTCCGCCACCCATCCATAGACAAAAATGAAGTCATTTTGCATCATCTCCTGGGTCCAAAGCGTGGTATATAAGATTATAAGCATGAAACTTATAGTCCTTTAGAACTGTTTGTTTGTAACACTTTCTGATTCCTGTCTGGAGCGCCCTTATTAAAGAAATTTTTTTTCATGAGGTCTTTTCTTTTTCTGCAGAGTCTTCACAGATCCTGTTTCTAAAAACTTTTTCACAAGCTTTTGTGCACCCATGCGCGAGACATAAACGTTTTCAAATTGTTGGTTAAATTGTCTAATTACGTTACGGTAACTTTCGTCAACCGTACCATAACACTGTATTAAATAAATGCGTTATTCTAAGCCTTAGAATCTAAGGTCAAGATTTTGTACTTATCCAGGTCACCCAGGAAATCAATGAGCTATCTATTGTAAATCCGAGCAGTTTTACGGAGTTTTCATTTGCAACTGTGTTTCTCGTTGTTGTAATCAGTCTTTGCGTCTTATCCATGTACAGTAGAACCATTCCTGTTGTCCTCAAACCATTCCTGTGCTTGGCTTAGGGACTGATTGAGGAGTTGAGCGAGTGCTTCAGGCGAGGCAGCTTTACTGAAATGTGTTACGCCGTCTGTATAAAGGCATTTTCCCTCGTATAACGTTTGATGGCAGATCATTTATGTACAGAATGGGGACCATATTATATTTATATTAAATATAAAGCTATATATCATGTAATACTAGTACCTATTATGTGAATAATTTTATAATCAATCAAGAATTTGATACTAATAATTTTATACAAAATATTATACAGTCTCCTTTATTAATAATAGAAAATGTAATGTAGAACGTGCAAAAGAAACTGTAAAGTATAATGTGTAATACATATATCGTATATACAGAGTCATTCATACACGCTCAAATCCGCATTTGGTTCTAAGTACGTTTCTAAGTTCATTTCAATATGCATCGAGTTTAAAATCAACTTCCTTTGGCGGGAATAACATGAAATGTTCTGGCACCCCCTTCAACATAGGACCGTCGATTTTGTTTATATGGTGTTGGGCTATGGTCAGCTATCATAGTGGGACTATTAACTTATTTCAGAATGACCCTGAATATAAATTAGACAACTAATTCTATATAGAATAATAATACACCGTGTAAAACGGGCTTAATACTTTTCACAAAATATACACGTTGTTCAAAGTTATCGGCTCACTATTGCTAATTGCGTTATTTTTAAATTAGCAAAGATGCAGTGATTTTTCCGCTGATTACAATGGTCAACACAAAAAACAATTGCGCACCACATTTCAGAGCCAACTCAGACAATTAGATTTTTTTAAATGGAACCACCTGTATATTTATGTAGCAGTCGGTAGAAAATGAAATTTTGCACAAATTCTTCTTATATTACTATATCCCAGAAATCAAAAACAAAAGAGCTACGACGATATTAATACAGGTAGGTCACCGCACATGGGATAACTTCGTTAATAGAGAAGCTACGGTGTTTGTCAATATATCAAAAATGTGTAGTTTTTTCTTGCTGATTATAATGGCATAACCAAAAAAACAATTGCGAGTCATATTTCTGAACTGCTTGCTTTGATACTCATTTACTTATATATTTTTATTTATTTGATATTGATTTATTTGTCATCAAAAGGTACATGACACGTCAGAAGTAAAATAGATAGTACAAAAAATATATGTACACATGTAAAAAATAACATAAAAAACATGTACAAATAAACATATAAAAAAAAACATACGACATATGACATATGACATAAGACATAAAACATATTAAGAAAATATTTAAAAAATCGGCGGTCACTATATCAGTAAGTTGCAGTAAAAAATTCATCAGTGTTGTATATTGTACCGCCCAGGAGAAGATTTTTCACTGCCTTATCAAAACTGTTTATATTTAAAGTTCTAATTCCAATCGGCAGGTGGTTTTACAATTTCACACCCCAGTAGTCCACCCCCCGTTGAGTGGCGCACAGCCTGTGTTTGGGTATCACATAATTCTCCCGATGCCGCGTTTCGTATGCATGAAAGTCAGTATACTTCTTAAGTCGTACCGGATTTGCGTGCACAAACTTAACACAGGCCAAAATGTAAACACTTGCTATGGTGAGTATGCGCTCTTCTTTGAATGCCTCCCTGCATGATTCTCTGTAAGGCATTCCACACAGAGTCCTGATCGCCTGTTTTTGTAGAACCTGTACTCGTTTTCTGTTGATACACATTCCCCACGCCAAAATGCCGTATTGTGCCACACTGTGGAAATTGGCGTAGTAAGCGCATTTAGCGGCTTGTTTAGTTGCTACTTTGTTCACACTTCTTATTGTGTAAATTGCTCTGTTGAGCTTTGTACACAGTACATCAAGGTGATTATTCCATGTTACGCCACCATCAACGTTTATTCCGAGAAATGTCATTGATGAGCTGTCCTGTTTCACCCCAAAAGCAAGTGTCTGTGTCTTACTGGCATTTAGCTTTAATCTGTTGCTATGGAACCATGTTGTGGCAGATCTTAAAGCTTCCTCCTTCATGCACTCCATCTGTTCTTTCGTGCCTTTTAGAAGTATAGAGGTATCATCAGCATATACATATGTGTTACTGCTCTTAATATTTCTCGGCATATCGTTTATGTATATAATAAATAACAAAGGGCCCAAAATGGATCCTTGTGGCTCTCCTATATCGAGATCCCTTAGTTCGGAATAGCTATTTTGCCACGATACTCTCTGTTTCCTATTCTTTAGGTACGATTGTAAGATATTGTATGCATTTCCTCACAAGCTGGTTGATTTGAACACTTGCCCTTTCTGTAGCACAAAAAATCGATTTATTGTTGCGTTGGCAGGCCTCATTGAAGCACAAAAACGCTATCCCTGCGTCTTCAGGCTCGGATTTAACAGTGAATGTCCTTTCAATCTTGGCCTTAGAATCTGGTATTCTGAGGATGAACATAATCTTCATGTCTTGTAAGTCGTTTAGAGTAATTTTCAGTTCTTCTCGTCGACATCCTCCTGCTATCCCTATTATCAGTACAACAATGCACAAAATAAAGGACATCGAATCAAAAATAAAACAAATGTTTATCTTCATAAGCAAATACTCGTCATCGGGAGCTTCCTTTAAGAATTTGAGTATGTCTCCTCTCTCCAAAATCATGGACTTCTTAGGTTTATAACCTTATGCCTGCCGTTTTAAAAACGCACAAACTTAGGACATTCTTGAAATAAGTTTTTCTTAACAATTAACGTTGTCTTCAATATTTGCTCCATAGGGTCGATGACTTTAGCGCCTTAGACTTTTCAATAAAGTATGCAAGTAAAACCTTCTCATGAAGGAAGGAAATCTTTTCTTTTGCTTGCACCACATATCAAATTTATCACATGCGACCAAATAACGGTCTCTTGATTTTTGGGGAAGTAAACTAAGCGTTGCTTTACTTCCTATATTTCTGGAGGAATGGATTAATCGTCACATCCGTCCATTTTTACGTCAATGATTGTAAACTTTTCACAATCTTTAACGCTATCCAAAATGGCACCCGGAAAACTAAAAATTGTTTGCTTTGTCTCCGTAGTAACAAAGTGATGGTGGTGATGGTGCCAGAGAATGATGAAAATTCGTCTCTATTTGTTGCAGGAGTAGAAAAAATAGTGTGTAAAACACGTGTCGAAAGTTATTATGTTGAACTCAAAAAATTGCAATTGCAATAATTGTTTTTGTTCGACAAAATTGCACTTTCAACTCTGTTTATACAAATAACTATTATTAAACAAATTTACTATGGAAACCACTCAATACATAGTTTACTATACAGGCTGTTCAAAGTTATCGGTGCACTATTGCTATCTTCGTTATTTTTGGAGCTACAGAGTCGGTTAAATTAGCAAAGATGCAGTGATTTTACCTCTGATTGTAATGGTCCACAAAAACAAACAATTGCGCATCACATTTCAGAGCCAACTCAGATAATTAGATTTTCTTAAATGGAACACCCTGTATATGTATGTAGCAGTCGGTAGACATTGAAATTTTGCACAAAATTTTCTTATACTTCTACATCCCGGAAATGAAAAACAAAAGGGCTACGACGATAGTAATATAGGTCACCGCACATGGGATAACTTCGTTAGTAGAGAAGCTACGGTGTTGGTCAATACATCAAAAATGTGTAGTTTTTTCTACTGATTACAATGGCATACTCAAAAAAACAATTGTCAGCCGCATTTTCGAACTGCTTGCTTTGATACTCATTTACTTATTTTATATTAAAATTTGGCCTTTCATCTTACGGTTGTACTATTAGAAGAGTATTCTATGTAAAATTTAACTTTTTATCGATTAAAATATACATATCTCATAAATTTTTTTTTTGTTAGTTCGAAATGCGACTCGCACCTGTTTTTTTGAGTACGCCATTGTAATCAGTAGAAAAAACTACACATTTTTGATGTATGGACCAACTCTGTAACTTCTCTACTAACAAAGTTATCACATGTGCGGTGACCTGTATTAATGTCGTCGTAGCTCTTTTGTTTTTCATTTCTGGGTTATAGTAGTATAAGAAAATTTTGTGCAAAATTTCAATTTCTATCGACTGCTAGGGTGTTCCATTAAAAAAATCTAATTATCTGAGTTGGCTCTGAAATGTGATGCGCAATTGTTTTTTTGTGTGGACCGTTGTAATCAGCGGAAAAATCACTGCATCTTTGCTAATTTAACTCTGACTCTGACTCTGTAGCTCCAAAAATAACGAAGATAGCAATAGTGCGCAGATAACTTTGAACAGCCTGTATATTATATGGACTGGTAGAATGGCCGAAATAAATAGGTGGAAGAAATGAATATTATAAAGGGATATTGATAATATATGATACAAATAATATGTCTGTTATCAGAATAAGAACAAAAAAAATCAATGTGTAGAGTGTAGAGTTTATAAAGACAAGGAAAACAACAGCAGGCCTAGAAAAGGGAATTTAGCAGGAATGCATACAGCCGTGCAATATATAGGATATTCGTAAAGAATAGAATTTTAAAGGGACTTAATTGCATAGAACATTATATTTCAATTAACGTCGATAGAGTTATTCAGGGACGAAATATAGATACAAATATATACTAAGTGACATAGAAAAAAGAACACCCTGTAATAATGAATATTTTGTAATATTCATTTGGGAATATGGTTGTTTATGATAAGATAAAAAAACGATCAGTTTTTAAGCTATATTACTCTAGCGGTTTTTGTGTTAACTTCTTCAAAAACATTTACGATCAAGTAGCATTTGT
>JAFFZR010020982.1:0-11778 GCA_018397195.1 Lethrus apterus | reverse complement strand
TTTCTTGAGCGTCAACCAAATTAAAACTCAATTTGTGCAATAAAATATATTTATTACTAATTAATTAATTAATTAATTAATATATTTATTACTAATTAATTAATTAATTAGTAATAAATATATTTTATAAATAAAATATAAATAAATATATTTTATAAATAAAATATATTTATTACTAATTAATTAATTAATTAGTAATAAATATATTTTATTGCACAAATTGAGTTTTAATTTGGTTGACGCTCAAGAAAGAAAAAAAAAAGATAAGTATTCTATCAACCAAGAATTTGACACTAATATTATTAAGTGATAGAATTAAAGTCGCAAATATTCTGGTAATGTAATTGAATAAAAAAAAAACAAACATGAAGATAGCACTGGACAACATTTTAATTATAATAGCATATTCTGGAAAAGAACAAATTCAATTAATGATAATTGAATTTGTTCTTTTTTTATAAAAATTATTCCTAAAAATAAACGCGCTTTATCATTATTTCCATAATTTCCAGAATATGCTATTATAATTAAAATGTTGTCCAGTGCTATCTTCATGTTTGTTTTTTTTTAATTCAATTTCATTAACATTAAAACTGACATACAAAATCTTTCGAAATTGCACAATTTGATTATGTAATTAACAATGGCATTTTTAATGACATTTCGAAAAAAATCTATCCAAAAAAGTAAGATGAAAATCTAGTTTTAATTTTATGTTGTAATACATCACTCTAATTAAATTAATAGGAACGTGTATCCAGATCCAAAAAAAGAAAATATATATGTACTTCTGCTTAGTGTCTGTTCTATTCCAAAATATATAAGAAAACTTTTATAATAAACCAAAAAAAAAACACCTTCTCTCTCTCTCTCTTGAAAGCACTTTTTTAATTTTAAATATAAAATGCCAAAGACCTTTTATATATTAAAATCCCGTTCCATTAAGTATATACAATGAATGTTCCAAGAAAATGGACGCGAAAAATAATAGAGCGCAGTAAATGGAAAAAGTGAACGAAGTAATAGAGTGAGGTTCGAAAAAGACGCCTTAGCGAAATATCCCGGTCGTTTGTCACGATTAACAGAGGCCCGGAGCGGGCCCGGAGTCGCCCAAAGTGGCAGGTGGCGGCTCCCGCGGTCAACGCTGCATTACTTCCCGACTCCGGGAAGTGATTTGACCGGGTAAACACCTGCCAGTTAATGTCGCTACCATAGTCCATAAATCCCGGTCGGCCGCGCATGTTGTACACCTTATACGGAGAAGAATAGCATATTTTATGGTTGGAGGACTCCGACAATATTGAACGTCTGCGCTTTGCCGGTGAATCACGCAATAGATTGGTTTTACATGTAGTTCGATTCGACCGTGTAATCGTAATCTTTAATAGAATACGTTACGTTTTAGCGTTCCATGAAAATTGCAATTTCATTTTGCTTTAAATATTTATAAGTGCTGTTTTTTTACAGAAATTATATATTATTATTAGTTTTGAATAATTAAAAGTACAATTGCGTACAACTGATAATTGACGGTTTAATAAATAGATCACAATAATATCGAACACAAAAGTATTGCTCCGTTTGCTTTCTACTATCAGATGCGATTTCTTAAAATAACTGGATTAGTGCTTTTTTTCTTAACGATTACGTTAATCCCTATATATAAATTACAGATCAAAAAGTTTACGCTAGATTAAATTCATTCAATGTCTTTTATAAGAGGGTTTTTTTTAATGTAAGTTTCAGTAGGGACCATTGCTCGGAAGTTCTTATGCAGTTGGTGTCCTTAAAGGCGGGGCGCCAGACGCTCGCGTCGGTAGCGCTCGCAAGGAGCCGGATGCCCTCGGTGCGCCAGCAGTCGTTGATATAGAATGACGCTTTCATGTGAGCTTCAGCATCCGCAGAGTGACCCAGTGCTTTACCACCCTTTGTATGGTTCGGTTATGTCGCTCCGACATGTACACGTCGCGATTTAAATGAAAGACGATCGCCATTATTAATCAAAATAAAAAAACAATTTTATATAAAGGCTGTTTAAAGAATGTGTGTAAATTGCAAAAACTGAAAAAAAATCGGTCGTTAATATTGTTTTATTTTCGCAAAAAAATTATTCTATAAAGTATTACAGTATAATATATTTAAATTACGCAATTTTCGGGATATGTAGACGGGGTGCGTTGAGTCGCAAAAGTTACTGCCAGTATATGTTGAACACCTACTTGAATAACATCGTCGGCATACGTTTAAAATTATCAACGAGCACATGTATCGCACAGACATGGAACATATAAACATTTAGTTATTTTTAAATCAGTTAATATTGAGGACTTTAAAATGGCGTTTGTTTTGTTTTTGTGTTGTGTTTTTGCGAATTCGTACTTTGCGCATTCATACGATTCTTCTCCAACGGACTCCGTTCCACAACCATTACGATACGAAGCACCGGACGATTGTCAGTGGTGGATTCGTGAACCGGCAGTAGTGGGTGGTCAGGACGAAGTGGCTCTCACATGCAAACTTAGGACGATTAATAGCGAATTTGATACTACAAATTTTAGCGTCATACCGTCAGAACACACGACGTCTTTGCGTATCGAATGTAATGACATGATTATGTCGCGAAGTAGTTTGGACGACCGTAGCTTCGTGCATTTGAATAAGATGCGTGAATTGGAACTGGAACATTGTAAACTGGGACGATGGCCAGCGGGAACGCTGACGGGTCTCAGAGATTTAAGAAACCTCACTATTCGTACACACAATACGGACTGGCCAGCGATGAGCCTTGATTTCGCCGCTGAAAGCTTTTTTCCGGTAAGACAACTTGAACGCTTAGACTTAAGCTGCAATAATATTTGGTCGTTTCCCGAAAATATATTTTGTCCGCTTACTAATCTAGTTACTTTAAATGTAAGCGAGAACAGACTTCAAGATGTTGGTGACTTAGGTTTTAGAGAGAAAGCACCTAAACCTCCTCAGCCGTTAATGAGCCCTTCGGAAGATGATCGGCCGCTAAATCCCGAGACAACACGCACATTATCTCATCCGTGTGGTTTAGACATACAAATACTTGATACGTCGTTTAATCATTTTGTTTTGATACCTGCACATGGATTTAGTGTTTTACGTCGACTTCGCGAATTGCACATACATAATAATGAAATTTCAATGGTAGGAGATAAAGCACTTTCGGGACTAAAGGCATTACAGATATTTGACTTGTCGAACAACAAAGTCGTGGCACTCCCATCCGAACTCTTCAAAGACTCATCGAGCTCCATAAAAGAAATCTATCTACAAAACAATTCTATCAGTGTGCTTGCGCCCGGATTATTTGCCAACTTGGAGCAACTATTAGCTTTAGATTTATCGCAGAATCATTTAACAAGCGCATGGATCAATGGAGATACGTTTTCCGGTCTAATACGTCTCGTATTATTAAATCTCTCAAACAACAGAATTTCCAAATTGGATCCAACGTTCTTTAGAGATTTATATACGTTGCAAATACTGAATTTAGAACATAATTCACTTGAAACTATTCCGGCGGACACGTTCTCTCCGATGAATAATCTTCACACTTTGGTACTTTCTTACAATAAAATCACGTACCTCGACGCATACTCACTTAATGGTTTGTATGTGCTGTCACTTTTGGCAATGGATAATAATTTGTTGAAAGGAATTCATCCGGAAGCTTTTAGAAATTGCTCCAGTTTACAGGACTTAAATTTAAACGGTAATGTATTGACTTCCGTTCCATTAGCATTAAAAGATATGCGATTAATGCGTACTGTAGACTTAGGAGAGAATATCATTTCGTCCTTAGACGATCCTGGTTTTCGGGGCATGTCTAATCTGTACGGTTTGAGATTAATAGGAAATCAATTGGAAAATATAAGTAAACGGGTATTTGCGGATTTACCAGCTTTGCAGATTTTAAATTTAGCTCGCAATAAAATACGAAGAATAGAGCACGGAGCTTTCGAGCATAGTTCAAGTTTACAGGCAATTCGTTTGGACGCCAATGTCCTAACCGATATAAACGGTCTATTTGCTGACATTCCGAGTTTATTATGGCTTAATATTTCTGATAATCATTTGGAGTGGTTCGACTATGCTTTAATTCCACATGGTTTGCAATGGCTTGATATGCACAAAAACAATGTACGAGAATTGGGAAATCATTATTCGTTAGATTTGGAACTGCGCCTTCAAACTTTGGACGCTAGTTTCAATAAGTTGAGTAAAGTTAATGCGGCAGCCATACCGGGTAGCGTGGAATTACTATTTTTAAACGATAATCTTATATCGATCGTCGAACCGCATACATTTCTAAAGAAAACAAATCTGACAAGAGTTGATTTATATGCGAATCAAATAATAAGCATGGATTTGAACGCACTTCGTTTAACACCCGTCGATCCGCAGCGACCGTTGCCCGAATTTTACATCGGTGGAAATCCCTTTCAATGCGATTGTACGATGGAATGGCTACAGAGAATCAATAAATTGGACCACCTGCGACAGCACCCGCGTGTTATGGACTTGGAGAGTATTTACTGTAAGTTAATTTATAACCGCGATAGCAATTATCTACCATTAATTGAAGCGGAGTCGTCCCAGTTTCTTTGCACGTATAAAACGCATTGCTTTGCTTTATGCCATTGTTGTGACTTCGACGCTTGCGATTGTGAAATGACCTGCCCTATAAATTGCACTTGCTATCACGATCAATCCTGGTCAGCCAATGTTGTGGAATGTTCAGGTGTGGAATACACGGAGATGCCCAGCAAAATTCCAATGGATGCTACTGAGGTGTATTTGGACGGAAATAATTTCGGTGAATTATCTAGTCATTCGTTTATCGGGCGAAAAAACTTAAAAGTTTTGTACGCGAATAATTCAAATATTGCCGCTATCTATAACCACACGTTCAGTGGCTTACGTCGCTTAACTATTTTACATTTGGAAAGCAACAGAATTAAGGAATTATTGGGATTTGAATTGGCGACGCTTGAAAATCTTCGTGAATTATATCTACAAGCAAATCTCATTTATTACATTGATAACAGAACATTTTTAGAACTGAAGCAATTAGAAGTTTTGCGGTTGGATGGAAATCGCCTGAGGATATTCGCTGTTTGGCAATTTGCCATGAATCCGTATTTGGTTGAAATAGGATTGAGCGATAACCAATGGTCTTGCGATTGCCAATATATTCAAAAATACAGGAAATGGTTGCAAATAAATCAAGGAAAAGTAATCGATTCGAATAAAATTATTTGCATGTATAATAATGTCACGAAAGCTATGGGGCCGTACCTAGCGGATTTTAATTCTACGTCGTGTGCAGCATTTACGAGTAATACCCGTGCCATCGTCGAGAGCCAGGTAATGAATGACTATTTGCCTCTTTTGTTAGTCACAATGTGCGTCTTCCTCGCTAGCGTGGTCATAGTATGCGGAGCGTTTTATTACCGCAGAGAATTGCGCGTTTGGATTTATTCTCGTTGCGGTTTGAGAATGTGTTATAAAACCACCGCCTTTGAAGAGCAACAAGATAAAGACAGACTATTTGATGCTTATATAAGTTATAGTGTAAAAGACGAATCGTTTGTGAGTCAAGTATTAGCGCCAGGTCTTGAGAGCGGTGATCCAAGTTACAGACTCTGTTTACACTACAGAGACTTTAACGTTTCGGCGTACGTTGCCGACACAATTATAGAAGCAGTAGAATCGTCGCGCCGTACAATTATAGTACTTTCGAAAAACTTTTTGCATAACGAATGGTGCCGGTTTGAGTTTAAGTCTGCCTTGCACGAGGTACTAAAAGACAGAAGAAGAAAATTGATATTTGTAGTAACTGGAGAGCTACCACAACGTGATCTGGATCCCGATTTGCGATTGTATTTAAAAACAAACACCGTTATTGAATGGGGTGATCGGCAGTTTTGGCAAAAGCTGCAGTTTGCAATGCCAGATGTAAAAAGACCTTGTATGCACGAACGCTCTTCGGTCAATATTTATGCAACCGCGACACCAACACATTTAGAGAGATCGAGGAGTCCGGCCCTTCCACCGCCGCCGCCACCTGGAAAATTGCCACCGTTTCTTCAACATCCCCCTAGTTTGCCCCGGGATTCACGACCCTTGCCGCATCCTTTGTGGGCGTAGCGGATGTTTCATCACAGGTGAGATACTGTTTACCCTTTATTACCCCTGTTTACCTATTTCCTCAGATATTGATATATCACATGACATTAATTAAAGCAAATATATTGGAATAAATTTATATGAATCAATATTTGAAATCATAACATTCCGAACACAAATTGTAATATTGCATAGTTTAGATAAGTAAAAGTGTTAAATATCTTTTTAGTAGACACATAGTTACATAAAGTAAGTTAAACGGAATTCGTGGATGCTATCAGGGCTTGCCCGCCCCTTTCTATAGCATTTCTCGTACAATGCGGATCGTTAGGGTGCTGATCATCATTTTACTATCGGCAGGTCACTTCCGCGTCGAGTCGGAAATAGACACAACGACGCCGGTCGCAGTCATAAAAACCCTAGTTAGTATTCGCCGCTGCGTTTAACTTTTCCGAGAATTGCCGCGAATACCATTTATATACATTGATACTAACTTGACTAAGTATGTATAATCTGCGAGGGTGGAATGTATTTAAAGTTTTTTTTTTAATAAATAAGAATAATCATTGAAGGTAAAGAAATTGTAAAGCTACAAATTAAAATATAATAAAATTTATAAAAATTGAGGGAATAAATATTATTTTTGATACTGATTGATTCTATGCACACCTATTCGGTGTCTACTCTATAATGTAAATTTGTAACTTATTTAAGAACTTGGCTATTTTTTTCTCACTGAAAAACTTAGAATGGAAGATAAAGTACAATGGTTTGTATTTTCTAATTGCTTCTCGCCGAGACAAATTGAATTTTCCGGTATCTAACAGGTACGTTTTCATATCAACTCTTAGAAATTTTGTTTTTCAAATTGTATTCATAAATGGACAGGTTTTATCTGCAGTAATCCAAAAACAATATGATACACAAGTTTCAATGAAATAATTATTTTTTACGAGGAAAATGTTAGGTGCGTCATATTTCTGAAGAGATTTTTTTATTATATTTTCAATATAATTTAATTTTACTGCTTTCAATATACACTAACAACGATCTATAAACTAAAGACGAACAAGAGTGAATAATTTAAAGTTATTACTCTCAGATCATGCACTGAGAAAAAATTAGGGTGCGATAAACAAAATATATTATTGAAATAAAGAAAACAATCTAGATAGTTTAAGTTAACCTAGATGGCTTAATATCTAGAAGGTTTAATTTACTATTTATGTTCTTGTCTTTTCAATCTAGTTAGTTTAAGTGAATATTTTTATTGTTGTCCTCATAACATACACATTCAACATTCTTGATATATAGACAAGTTATCGCATCTTGTTTGATATTGTATGATCAAATATGAAATAAATAAAAAAGTGTTAAAATTAGTACTAAATTATGAACATACATGTTGCTATGTGCGTTTCTAATCAATTTAAACTAAAAGAATTACAATATAAATATTTATTTATAATTTCTTCTAAAGATCTCGCGAGCCTGATAGAAACTGTTCGCGGGCCGTGTGTTGCCCACCGTTGCTCCCGGCAATCCCGAATAATCCGAGTAAATCCGGAAAACTCCGGGCAAAATATGGGAAACTCCGGGAAAACTCCGGGCAAAATCATTGGGAACTCGGGGGGTCCGGGAAAACACCGGGCAAGTCCGGAAAAATCCGGGCAAAGTCCGGTAAACTCCGAGCAAAGTCCGGGGAACTCAGGGCAAAATTATTGGGAATTCCGGGGAAAATCCGGGTAAACTGTGTGCAAAATCCGGAGGAACTACGGGAAAAATCCGAGAAACTCCGGGCAAAACCTGGGAGTGTTGGCAACCGTAGCAAAAGTAGTTCCCGTTATCAGAAAAGTAATACATCGGTAGTTATCGTCCAATATTCAATTAATCAGTGTTTTCAAACTTTAAGATCAGCGATGGGCAACCTTTTTTTATAACATGGACCAGAATAAATTTTACGTTTTTTCCTCGGGCAGTAGTTAATTGACATCTTCTTGTGACCTATAATTTTTTAGTCTACAAATATGAAATAAATAAAAAAACGTTTTAAAGTTAGTACTAAATTATGAACATACATGTTGCTATGTGGTTTTATATTCAATTCAAACTAGAAGAATTACAACGAAAAATATTTATAATTTCTTCTAAAGATCTCACGGGCTGGATAGAAACTTTTCGCGGGCCGGGAGTTGCCCACCGTTGCTCTATAATATATTATCTGTCATATATTTAAAATCGAGGATTTGAAATGAATTCACTTAATGGAGACATTCGATTTAACATTTTGACAATAGAGATTTTAGAAATACAGTTAAGCATACACCGATTATTTAAACAGAACCGAAGAGATCTTCGATGAATCAAAATGACAGGCTTTATTTGCTTTATTAAAGGGGACAAATACTACAGCAACAATGGCAACCGCATTCTTTTTGTCGTTTGCCGGAGACATTTTCTGGACAAGAATGCACATTTGTCCTTTATGTGTACGTCTAACGGGGGTCACCTGGCCATGAAATTGCCAACTTCTTTTTCTATTTATAATTGTAAAGGTTCGTTGGAACTTACAAAACCCGGATGCGCGATCCACTTACTTACCTGCACTTTTAAAGTTATTTGGACAAACCAGATGTCAATGCTTTTGAAACATTTCAAAATCGCCAAAAAAATACAAAAATATATTTCAGATCGTATAGTACTTTTTTACGATACTTTTCTGTTTTTTTTTTTTTATTATTTATGTATATAAACCCCACGTTCGACTATGAAAGAACAACGTAAACATATTCATTGCTTGGATGTCGATATTCATTTTGCATGTCCTCAACAGTTTCCTCAACAAATATTTATGCAGCTAACAAGACGTACCCACTCGAGTTAGAATTCTTTAGGGTATGTTTACCGACTACTTTAAAGACCGATGTACTAACTCACATGTCATGACAAAAAAAAATGTCAACCGATATTTTCTCATGCAAGGCGATCTCGGTCCAAAGGGGCCTTAGTTAAAGTGAAACCTACTCCCTTTGTTTGAAGTATGCGTTTTCTTTTTCTCGCATGTCGGTAAAACGAGCCCGTAACAGAGAGCGACTGAACATGGTGCTCCACCTATCCTTTTAAGGTACAATAGCGGGGTCGGTCTGTATTTAGTAATCTATTCAGTGCTACCGAAGTAAAAGAATACAATGAGTTATACCGAATCGTGGGGACACATGCTAGTAGAAATGAGAAGGCGATAAGTAAAACCGTTCTGAAGTTTAAAGTGGCTCGATATACTTTGAGCTGTCACCCAACTCATAAATATGTATTAAAATTTATATTGCGAAATTATTACCTGTCATCAGTGGGTTAGATCTAGACACTTTTTTCCAACTAAAAAACCAATTTTGTTACATTGTTGGATTAAGTGGCACATTATTCTGCTGCTATATAAAAGCGAAGCCACCTGGCGAATGATGAATGATGTGTCGCAATTGTTACTAAACCTATTTCTCTTTTTACCAGTTTGCAGCGCACTATTATAAATTTAAAGATTGAAAAATAGGAAGAAATTCTATAATTTTATTAGTCTATTATTATGAGTACCTATATTTTTTGTGACTCCTAGTCATAATTAAAAATAGAATGAATATTGCATTATTTTCAATAAAATTATTTACATACAAAGTTCATTGCAAATTTTAATACGAAAGCAGCCTGACTTTTAAGGAATCTACCTGCACGTTGAAAAACGAAACAGAAAAATTATTATTTTAATGAAAAATCAAAGTGTTGGTAACTGAATAGGAAATTAACAAATAATTTTGCTACGTTTTGTATAATATGTCAACTCAATGATTATGTGAAAAATGTAATAAAATATTTGTTTCATTCTTGACGTAAAGTTGTACCATATAATAGTTTAATAATCTTGATAAATTTGTTATAAATCAGCTACACATAAATTGCGTCAATAAAAAAAAATGTGTAACTTAACATTGTACGTTTCCTAAATGACAGACAGCTTTCTGTACATACAGAGATTTTATTTGTTTATTCTATCCTTGTATCTAACATTTTGCGGAGAGTGTCATTCTGCAAAATGGTTCTGTTCTTTTCTTAAAATGTTTTAGATTTAATGCAGCTACTTCTACAAAATTTTGAAAATTCTCTTATGAAAAATTTATGAAAATTAAAATTATCATATTATAAATGAAACTACTTTTTCATATTTTCATTTTTGATTGAAACCATTTTCGCTCTCCGGAAACAATTTCTAGAATTTTCACAATTTTTAACCCTTCTAGTTCTACAATATTCTCAATAAATATATTAATTGTAATTGAAAAATTGAGGCCTACAAAGAACCGCAATATTTTATAGATAATTTCCAAAATAAAGTAAAGTATCTATCACAGCCTATATATAGAACTGCCATTTTTGCGGACAATTGTCATTTTTCGATCTGTTAGAAATTATATTATTTTCAAATCGCAAACATAGGACATCACAAATATTAGAGAAATAAATTATATTATATTATAAAATAATTACTCTCCACCTATAATTAAATTAATCAATAAAATAATAATGAGAAGGGCACATGCAAAACACATTAGGAAAGAAATCAAACTTGTGATCAAAATATAAATTCGCAAAACTCAAACTATGTACTGTACTATAGAGAACTAAAAGAAATATTATTTCTTCAGAAAATACAATACATACTTGTGATACAAATTAACAAACACAACCAACACTTTTTATAGAAACCAAAAAAATCATCTGTACTAAATATTAATATGCCTAAATTTTCAAAAACTGTCACTAAGTTTTGTTACATCGTACAAAAGCAACAAGATAGATAGATTTTGAAAAATATGGATATTTAGGAACCAAAAACAAAAAATCTGATCAAACAAATGCGTAACATAAAGTGAATCAAAATATAAACGTTGGTAATGAATAAAGTTGAATGAAATATATTTTAACAACTGACATTAAACATGCAATTATGTAACTGTTTGTATCAATTATCTTTTATTATTTAAAATTTTAATTAAAAATAACATCATAATTAATATGCACATTTTATTTTATTTTATAAAACAAATGTACATATTGACCCTAAAATATGAAACTAACAAAAACTACACCGTACTTCGAAAAATCACTGTTTGGCAAGAATAATAATTTATATACAGGGTGTAACATTAGTGCGATATTCTTCGTTGTTATGCAAAATACAAAAAATATTTTAAGACAAAAGTTTTTTGAATTTATGGTGTCCACCACCTTATTTTCACTTATATGGAGTCTTTCGTTTGTGCGCAACCATGAACAAATTTAAAATTTTAAATGGAACAGCCTATATATTATTACATTTTTGAATTTCCTGGGCAATTCTAATATAAGTTTGTATAAGATAATATTTGTCTGTCTATTCGTTTTTAAGATATTTGCATTTATTCGGAAATTTTGACAGCTGACGGTCTTCGGCAAAACGCCTATAGTTCAATAACGAAATACGGCAAGATCATGACATTTTATGCAACGCTAGAGGGATCTTTAGAGATAATAGTAAAAGCATTAGAAATTCGATATGTAACACAACATACTTAATAAATCTTCTTCTTTTTG
>JAFFZR010020979.1:0-12080 GCA_018397195.1 Lethrus apterus | reverse complement strand
GTTGTTTAGTTTTTAATAAATGATATACGAAACCATTTTTTATTATACTTCCTATTGTATTCTTCCTTAACAGTACAAGTGAGTATTAGTACGAAATATCAAAACCTCTTTTTCGAACTTGGCGCGGTTGGCGATTTGTGGCGATTTTTTTTCTGTATATTGGCTACAAACCTACTTAAAAACCTGGCAACCCTGGTTCACCATTGAACATACAGTTTGGTCAATTCCGCATCGCCAAACATTTTGTCCTACGAGCCGGATGAACATACATTTTGGTCCTTCCAGGATCGTCAAACATTTTGGTCCTTTTCCCGGATTGAACAAACAAATATTATTATAATTATTAATTAAATTATTATTTGCAGATTGTGGATAACGTCGAATGGACAAGGAAGCTTCGCTAACGCAGCTGACGTTCGCACGCAAATCATAACGAAAATCCAATCAGAGCTCGGGCAAACCCAATTCGTTGTAATTTTACGCGAGATTACCTACCGTCCAAGAGACATGTGATGCGAACACACGATCCGACCGTTCTTTACGTGGGACTCCCAATTACGTTCGAAACGTTTGAATAAAACACATAACGGTGCCCGTTGCGCCGAGAACCAATTTGCAACGCTCGCGCGATAATAATGCGTTCGCGGTAAATCGCCGACCTTATAAGGAGGTTTCGCCCCAAAATCAACGAAGAATCGATTACGATGTCAGATGAGAGATCAAGCGAAGGTCGGTTGAGGTTTTCAGGCGCGGAAAGCGATGCATCGCCTTCGTAGTCGACACACAAAGTCCAACAAAACTTCCACAGATGGTTACGCCTCGCCGCGAGTTTCGAGCCCCGAAAGTGCATCATCATACGCGTACACCCTGTCCAGTCCGAGCACTTCGGAATCTGGAATGTCATCGCAACCGTACACGCCGAACTGCTACGGACAGGACCAATCGGCGTGGAATCGACAGTACTACGGCGAAAACAACAACGTTTACAAATACAAATCGGAGACGTCGCCGGGCGCAATGAACGGCTACGGCCAAGATTACTACAAACACGGCTGCGACAAGTACAAAAAGGAAAAGAAAAACGTCACGCCGCAACAGGCGGGCGTCGAAATAATGAAGAAACGTCGATTGGCGGCGAACGCGCGCGAACGTCGACGGATGAACAGCCTCAACGATGCCTTCGACAGGTTACGGGACGTCGTACCGTCGCTCGGCAACGATCGGAAACTCTCAAAATTCGAAACGTTGCAAATGGCGCAGACGTACATTAACGCCTTACACGAACTCCTGCAAAGGGACTAGTAGGTTAAGTACTATTTATTTATTTTTTAGGCCACGACATCTTCCACATTGTGATTCTATGCAAATATTAGTTTAGGCGATTTGTGCAATATTTTTGTTTAAGTTTCGTTTGTTAGATGTTTTAGGAACTGACGAGGAGAGAAGTCGGATAATTTCACAGTGGAATCGTTCCACGTGACGAACATACGTGAAAGTAAAAATTGGTGGGTACGGTATTTTTGTGGGAAAACATTTTTTTGTCTCTGTACAGTTCACTAAACAATATTTTTGTAATTTAATTAATTTATTTATTTATTTACTTCAACACCCCAAAGAGCATTTACTAATATTACGATCTGATCAGCAGGAGATCAATGAGTAATTTTGTTCTAACCTATCTAACTTATCTAAGGTTGGAGTCTTAAAAACTAAGGTCTTACTCACTAGTGTACCCTAGGGTCTTATAACTTAATTACACTAAGCTAACGTGTACCCAAGACCGCACAATGCTCTGCTTTTTTTAATCCCCGACTTTAAAAAAAAATCTTTTTTGCTCATAATTCCATGATTTTCCTTTCATCTTTCATCACACATTTAATTCTTTCGACACGATAGCTGTTCTAGTTTACGATTAGACGTTGTGTCGGGCGCGCTCGCCTATGTTTATGCAAGGCAATAATTAATTCATTTCGTTGCGAATCGACGACCGTAAACACATTAGTTTAGTCGACGCGGATCATTATGTACGATTACGTTTACAATTTTGCAAAGAAGTTCTAAACGCGTATTCGACACGGATGTAAATATTGCTGATGAAAAGAACGACCAAAACTACTAAAACGAACAATGAAAACTCGAAAACAAAGCAACTTAAAAAATCAAAAGATACAAACAACTTTATAAACTAGGGTGTTTGTCAAGATAAGAGAGATACATAAAAGCATTTAAGCGACAGGGAAAATGTAAGCATTGCAAAGTGTGACAAAATATATTGATCGAAAGCTGTCAAATACAGTGAAACTGAAGACAAATGTTAGAAGGACGTTAGAACTTATACACATTCAATGCTAAAAATGTGGGTTTAAATGATAAATTTGTCAAAGGGGAGAAATTGAAAAGAAAAAAGGTCAAACGTTGGAGGATGGAATGGGACGTACTAATTTAATTGTAAGAGCACATGAAATATACAGATACAGACACTGAGGAGTTTCTGTAATTTAGAATGGGAGACTAACGGGAAAATTGGAACTTACATTATACAAAATGCAAAGCAAGAAAAATTTTAATGAAATAATTAAATTTGCGAGAGTGGTGAAGAGGGGGAAAGAAAGTTAATGTTTCTCAAATGGTAACTTATTAATAAAAGCATCTGGAAAATTAAAAAAATATATATATTCCTGATTTTTTAATAATTTTCTTAAGCTACGAATTTTTTTTTTTTTTCTTAACTTTTAATTTAGTTAAATTAATTCATTTGCGTGAATCTCACTCAACATTCACTGACTCTACCACCTTTTTAATTCCAAAAAAAGGACACACGTTTCTTTTTTTAATAACAATTATTCTTTTCATTTACAAACTGTCATTGTAATCAAATTACAAGAGTAATCATCGATAATTAGTGAATACTTACAAATGGTTATAAATACTGAAGATTTTTTTCATGAAAACGAAAAATATTTAAATTAGCAAAAATAAGGAAAACTTATTGTGGACGTGTTGAAAAAATCCACGACTTACAAAAGATTTGCACTATTTATTTCAATTGAAAATGAAAGAAAATTGGTGCAAAAACGAAAATATTTTCCCATTAGAACAGCGTCGTCAATAAGAAAAGAATTGTGATAAATTGGGTTTTAATGAGTTGAGTTAATTTGGACCAACAGAATAATTCCAATTACATTACTAAATACAATAAAAATAAAATATCACTGAAATATTCTTCAGATTTTTTTAGAAACATGACCAACTTGAATTCATTATTTGAAACTAAAAAACAAAACAGGAAACGACGTTACTTAGGTGTTTTGTATTTCCTTGTTTTTAATTTTGTTTATGAGGCACTCCATCTTTCAGTAATCCAACACGTGTTATCCCACACTACCTACTCTTACCATAAATAAGTTTAATTAAGACTTTCCTAATTATCCAAATTTTCTTAATCCAGTCCAAAACAATATTTTACATTTGGACGGCAACCCCAACCCGATGGTGGGTTGGGTTTGCTCTCGGTTTAAAATTGGACTTTAATTCTAAGATTGTTTTGGATTTCGAAACTTTTTTTTAATTATGTTGCTTGAATTGATGAAACCCAAGGCCGAACGTCTCGCGTCGCGTGGAAACCGAAGCAACTGGCCTGAAACAATTCCAAAGCGATCAATTTGATTTACATTCGATCGTCGGACACATCTCACTTCGCGTAAATCAAATCACGATCGACTCGCCGATTGAATGGAGCAATCATCGCGATCGAAGCGACCGTTATCGCGAAGAATAAGTAAGATAGCGCGAATGTCAATGTTCCGGTTATACGGCGGGGTCAGATGCGCGAAGGGGACACATTTTTTCCCATCGTAGGCGAAGTTAATGAGCAAACAATCGCGCACACACGAGATTGCACAATAGATTCGTCTTCGTCTCGTCGTCATCTTGTCTTCGTCTCCTCGGTAACGAACCGCAATTCAATTAGTTAAATTGGCGACGACGCGACGTCGACACGTTGAAGCTTAGACAATGACGGGGGTCGGCAACAAAGGACGCGATCGGCGCGCACGACAATTCACCGCGCAATTAAACATTTCCGATTGAATATCGTACGGTAAAGTGTTTATTCGTTCGATCGACTGAAAAAAAGAATCACTCTAACGGCGTTATAACGTTCGATGCGCGCGTCACAATAACGAAGTGTTTTCTTCCCATTGTGCGCGACGACGATCGTTACTAAGCTTATTTCGAGATGTGCACGAAGATTACGTCATTAACAATTACAATCATTATAATCTAAGCGTCCGGCTTAAAAATTGTGAAAATGTGAACGTACGCTAATGGGCCCCGCCGTCAAATTATTACAATTTAAACGAGCGATATGTTCCCGAACCGGGACCGATGAACGAAAACCGACGTTTAAAGTAGATTAGTGTGGGAATTTTCGGTGCGCAGCGATTATTATAAAATTCGTGTTGAGATCTCGACACAGTACCCGGAGGTACAAGAAATGCAAACAAATTTTTAAAAAATAACATAATATGTTCTTACTCTAGGTAAAATTATCGCTTTTAATTAATCTCACACATTTTTATCAACTGAATCAAAGCTAAACCAACCCATCTAACTGATTTGAAACCAAACTAAGTGAACTAATTGAAACAAACCTAAAGTAACGCAACTAACTCGAAATTAAATCAAACTAAATCTTCATTAGGTCAAACCCTAACAAACAGACAACCTAAAAAATTTAGTTGATTGCTTGGGTTTGTTCAAATTAGCTTTATAAATTATCCTTGTAAATTAGCCTTTGCTAAAACTTAAAACAGCAACGTTTTAAACTGAAGCAAACTTAATCAAATGAAGTTAACCAATTTTTTTTTAATTTGATAAAGTTGTTAAAACTTAAATTAAATTTGATAGACCATAAACTCTGAAAAACACTCCTAAATAAAAACACCATGAATCCTCAGATTAATGTCTAAATTCAATTGTGATGCAATAAACTTAATAAAAAAAATGTTTACGACTTAAAAAATTAAATAGGTTCGAAACAAACCCAAGTAGACATCATGACACCTGAACATAATCTAATGGAAAATGGTTTGTTCAAAAGATTACAAAACCTTAACTAGAAAAAGTTGACAAAAATCCTAGGAACTAAAGACTAGAAACAAACAAACCTAGTGGGTATGACATAAAAACAAAAATTCCGTAAGATATACTTTAGATTTGAAATTTGAAAATAATTTGAAATTTCAAAACGTACGAAAACCTAAAAAAATTTTAACGAAACAAGCATAAATTAAATTGATCGAAATAAAAAAATGAGGCGAGGAAAGTCACACTTCCACAAAAATAAAGTTTACATTGGACATTTTTATGTTTTGAAGGGATTTTTGTCGTATCTCCGCCATTTTGTTCGTAATCTGTCATCGATGTTTTGATGTGAATGCGAAATTTGATGAAAAACTATGGCGTAAAATAGAAAAGATTTTATATTGTTTTTTAAGGGGCTGGCGTGTGGGCGTTATCGAATTGAGTTTGTGACGTTAAATCAAGTAGCCGTTTTTATCGGCATATATTGATTAAGTGGCCGTGGTCGCCACGTGCCAAAGAACAGATCGCATCACCGGAAGAGCAAAACCACGCCGAAACCACAAAAAAAATGTTTACACCTTCCGGACGAATTAATCGCAACGGTCGCGCGGTACGTCATCCTCCGTCGTCTTGGCAGCTGTCGGTTGGCACACGACGCCTTTATTCGCTTTTCACGTCACGAGGCAATAAATTACGGAATTGTAAAATCGGCAAATTGAATAAAACACCTGCTGCTTGTTTGTACGACGTACAATAATGCATCGCATTAAAACATTTTTGCAACGTGAATTTATTACCGCGCGGTAATTACGTAAATTAATACAATTTAAGCTGATATTCTTGGAGGAGCTCGCGTTGATCGTCTAGTCACGGTTTTGACGCAGGACTGGAGGACTGGAGGTTCTACCTCGTAGCCGCGACGGATGGCGCGCGGCTTTCGAAATCGCACATGTTTCAAAAGAACACGTCGAATTTGTAGTTTGAATAATTCGAGAAATTTTTGGAAATTGGTCAGTTTGAAGATGAGAATATTTTAAACTAGGGATGGACAAATTTGAGTCAAAGAAATACAAGAATATAAATGTTTAAAAACTATTCTTTCAACAGCAAATCTAAATGTCTTTGAAGACTTTGAAAACTTTTTTGATGAAGATGAAAATTACAAATTAATGGGTTGGATTTGAAGCCTCCCAACGTGGAGATTACGCTATGAATAGGTGACGAGTTAACCCGTGTTAATACGTTACGTCACGTTGTTTTTCTTATCTTCCATTTCCTTCTATAATTGTTCTTATGGCGTATGCTCGATTTTGTCCTTTGAAATAAAGGACAGTTGGCAACCTTACTCACAAGCTACATAAAAATTCAGACAACGTGATCTATAAAAAAAATATGTCTTCAAATTGTCGCGCAACGTTTTCGAAAAATATCGACGAATTCTTCCCACATTCGGAAAAAAGAAAATCGAATTGCAGTTTTTCGAACAAAGGAAAAATACAATCGTGTCGATTCGCCAAACCGATTTCCTACATTCGCGATCGTACTTTCTTTCACGCGGATTCGCGACGCGAAATTTCTCCGGCCGCTAGAAACGGAACGTTCGCGAAAAATCGGCCGTGAACGGCTCTTGCGAATAACGCGCAATCAAACGCTTCGCAATTAAAAATACTTTCTCTTCGAGGTGTTTTCTGCGACGGAGCGGCGGAACAAGAGAAAACTGCGCGTAACGGTCTCGATTCGGCGAGAATTGAGGTTTTTAACGTGCGCGCAAAAAAAATCCAACCGTCCATCCAATCCGAACCCACCTCGGGGAGAATCGTGAGCGAACGGCGTATTAGCAAAAAGGGGTCGTTGTATAAAAAAATTAAAAAAGACACATGGAATGTTTGTAAATGTTTTAAACGACGCCAATCTCAGTTCAATAACGATTGACGTTATTATTTTATGTCAAGAGAGTTGGAGAAAGTGTAGCTAAAATTCCAATTCTTTGAGTGGAGCGAAAACAAGTGATTAATTTAAATATATTATCACTAAATTTCGCGGCCGTCTTTTCTGTTTCATTAATTTCCATAGTTTTTCGCAAGAAATCCCCTTTCGCGACAATTCTATGCCCGTGTTTTTGATCCATTATTGTCTCACAGTGCTGTTTCTGGCTGTTTCTTTTTCATCTTTGCAACAGTCTTAAATTCAAATAACTTTTCTTCACGTTTTCCACAAAATCTCAAACTTTTAATCCCGATTTACCTTCTTTCCCATTTATGATTGTGATTTCCCTTACCATTTATTTAATCCATACATACATTTTGACGCCCAGTTTATAACATCTTTCATCGTCGATTTTATTTTTCCATCCTTACAACGTTTCTAAATGCAATCTCTTGCCCATCTTCAGTTCCTTATCCAGTTCATGAATGGACGAGGCCCAAAACGTTAAATTCTATTGTTGCACGAAAAACGGTTTCAAATTAAACTAATTTTTGTAAATTGGATTTACAAATTTCTTTTAAATTTTGTATAGGATTCAGTTTTCGACTACCTTAAGGCTTTTTTTATTGAAAGAGGCCTCTTCTCTCTCAGGTCTTTTTCTACCGATGAGAGGAATCTTCTTGCCTTGGTTTTGTTGAATTGATTTTCTCATCTTTTTTGTTATAATTTTGTGTAGTTACTTTTACTATGTCATTTTGTCTTTTTTTTGTGGATAAAATAGTTGTATAGGAAACAATTTTAATGCAATTCAAAAAATGTTTGTACCATTTCAAAGATATCGGCGTCGAAACGTGTAAATTTGTAAACACGACAGCGAAGTGTTAAAACCGCGATAAACGAGTCAACCAATCTCCGAATAATTGGATATTGGGATTGTCGGCGATAATCTACTCATAAATCGTCCGGCTCGCCTCATCCATAAAACTGGCCATCAGCGCAAGATGTTTCTTCATTTGGCGATTGGTCACGATCGAAGGACGCACGCGTCGGTGACGTTTCCTTTTCGATTAAATTTAAATTGCAAATACCTTGAACGACCAAATGTACGTACAAATCGCGATTTATCGTGAAACGCGATCCACCGTTAAAGTCGGCGAACGGCCTCAGGTACGGAAAGACCCAGTGAACTTTCACCCGACTGCCAAAGGTCTCGTTCATCAACGGTAGAAATTCCGCGTTTTGCGAAATTTTCCGACTTGTCTCCGAAATCAAAAATGTATTGGGTTCTTGGGAACATGTGCAATAACTTTTGTTATATTCTCTCAGTATTACGATTAAGTGCAATATTTTTTGTTTAAATATAGTTTATATTATTTATTTTGTTTTTTAGTTTTTTTTCCGACAGTTTTCGATACGAAATCGTTTTTTTATCCTGAGATAAATCATGAAATAAAAAAATGTTAATTTATTCGCGTCGAGTGTCGAAATTCCTTGGCGTGCAGCGCGAAGCTGTCTGAAAAATACCGTACTAATAAATTACTTATAAGTTGGTGCAATTTTTAAATCGTGTTTTAATATTATGTTTGTGGTAATTTCAATACGTTCCTTTTGTATAAAAACTCTACCAAATGTAGTATTTTTCGATGTGCAATATTTTTAAATAAAGTTTTGTATTTTGTATGTCGTGAGTTTTATTCTTACTTACTCCTTTCAATAACGAAAGAAGTGATTTATAAACAAATTAATATCTTTGCCTCTATTAGATGAACGTTTCGTTTCTTCAGAGTTACAGACAAATGAGTTTACTTCACTTACGAAAGCGTATGATTTAAATTCAATAATTTATTTTTAATTTTGGAGGAAAAATAAAGAATGCCACTCCCCCTTCCCTAAATGTCAACATTTTACCGAGATATTTAAGGAAGGCGTTTCCAAAAAAAAACTATGATTTATTTACCTATGCAAAAAAAACCAAAAATATACATATAAAGAAAATAAATAAAAAAGTTAATTAATACCGCGCCCCACCATCTGCTGCCCTCCCCCAACACAACTTGCTCATCTAGAGGACAAAAAAATAACACAGGTCTTGAAAGAAACACTCGGGTAAGGGAATTTTGTTTTTAAATTTTATTTTCAAACCACAGCTCACATTCTTCGTCGCTGTTTTGAAATTCCTTTTGGGTTGTTGTACTTCAAAGTCAAGATTCAAATAATGTCAACTCATATCTACCTCCAAAGAACTCCAATCAGGACTGTAAATTAACACAATTTGAGGAGTATTATTTGTACCCAAAAAAATTGGACGATGGACTCATTGGCACACTTTTTTATGAAGTTGCACGTTCAATCAATTTGGATCACTCTGTATATGTAACATGCCAGTTTCGAGACCAATAATAATAATAATAATAATGTACCATGTTAGACGGCTTGCGCGCATAGCTCTTAACTGAATTTTTCGGACCATCTCAGACACTTGTTTTCAATATCTGTTAACTGTTAAAATGGCATCCGATGGTAATTTTTCCAATCGGTGTCCAAATCGATTTTCACAGCTAACTAAGTCGAATGGAACGTGTCTAAATGTACAATGCGAATTACACATAATGCACATTACACAGTTTAAACGTCCGACGCAATGTACAAATGATCACAAATGTACGAGTTTGACGCTTTTCTTTCAGTTATGAATTCCTGAAAAGAGCCAACACCTAGACCAATCGTGATTCGACACGTCTGTCTATGCGACGGCAAAATCGCGTTAGTCGCGCGTAAAGAAAAACGGCAAAAAATGTAAAATCGTAATTCGTCATTTAATGCGCGTTCGATACGGCCGGACGAAAGAAAAAATTCGACCCATTGTCGATGCATGTACGTACGAGTCGATTCGAATGGGCGACATTCACGCACCAAAAAACCCATTCTCGCGTTAAAGAATTCCCCATCGACAATCGGCCGAACGTAACGGCCACTTTTCCGCACAAAGCGATCCGCGGTGTTCGCCAGAAAACGTAAAATCGACGTTTAGAAATTTTCGATTGTGGCGAATTTCTGTTGAAAGCAATTCTCATCTTTTCCCGGTTTAGTTCCGGTGCCTTCCGACGCGCACATTTCATAAGAAAACTGAACTTCGAACGTCCGATGAAAAATAATAAACAATTTTGACAACGTGTGTTTATCGTTTCGGGACTTTCGTTTCTCACGGCCGACCTCTTAATCACACGATCATTTGGCCACTTTATCACGTCTCGTAATGAGTACACTGGAATTCATCGCCGAAACGTTTTTGAAATTGCAGATGCACACTTGCAGATCTGTAGTGGGAGTCTGTGCGCTATAGACGTCTACTACTGTATGTCGATAATAGACGTCGATAAACGCTGGCGATAGTCGTTTGAAATGATACTTTGTGTAACTATCGTTATTAGCTCGACAATCATCGTAGAATTACTAACCATCTCAAACGTATTGATTTTTTTATAGTAATTTTTCGTTTATAATAATGGTATTCTAATGAAAGATAAAACGTCAGGCCAAATTTGACAGCTTGCTTAAGTTTAATTAATTTGTTCATAATTCAAATTAAATCCATAATAAACATAATTAAATGTTTCCTATCCATGTTTGCAATGCTTTTGTGTAAGATAAAGGGGAACAACTTGAAGAAATGCGTAATTTTAATGTACGACGCCGTAGTTTGAGGGATAAGAGTGATTCCTTCAACACACATGAAACGTATTTCATAAAAAATAGCCCGATATGTATTTCAACGGATTCTTGTGCTCATGCAATTACAGAAAATCCGGTATAGCTCCAATGAAAACAAAATAATTTACTTTCATTATTTGATAATGTATGCATCTTAGCATAAAATTTTGGCAAAAATAGTTCAGTATAATTCACAAATTACCTTTATTTTGCAAGCTGCACAATTAGAAGTATAAGTATTGAAAGTGAAGAAAATGTCATTTGAAACATAGATAATATAACCTACTGGATAGAATGGACTCTTTCTAACAAATGCTATAAACCTTAATGGCTCCATCTGCATGTTTTGAAGAATATTAAAATATCAAAGCTTTCTTCGATTCAATTTATATACATTTCAAATTTATTTTATTATTTTTAATTATCCGTATCAATAATATTTCGTTTTAAAAATCATACACTTACACGTGAAAAGTTTATTGTGAACAAGTTACATCTATAAAAAAATTAATTGTTCACAATTTTCGTTTGCTCCATATATTTCCGTTTGTCGTCTTCGTTTCCTCTTTGTAGATATTTTCCACGCAAATTTCTTTTTCTGTTTATTTTTTCATACATTTTTCGTCCATCCAAACCTTCTTTTTCGGTATTTTCCATATGGTTAGGTTTTTTCGTATATTCCTTGTAAATTCCTAGTTCTTGTACTTATTATTTCATTATTTTTCTTGCTTTTTTTATCATAATTATCATATGCCTCTTCCTTGTCCTTTGCTTGGATCGTGCGTCGTCTGGTTGTTCGTGTGTTTTGCTAGTTTTTGTCTCCTTTAATTGCTCTAAGCCTTCGTCCCAGCATACTCCATTTATTATCAGTTTTTTATATCCTATTTTTGTCTTGTTTCCTTGTCCTTGTTTTTTGGATTCCTTATTCTTTTTTCGTAAGATCTGAATCAATGAAGATCTTTTGTTGGAGACTTCTTCATTTACTTTTAATCTTTAAAATGTCGATTTTGTCCGTAAGACTTTATATTTCTATCAAACACACATTCTCTCCTATTTTTTTGAGCACTTTTCATTTTAACATCCACTTCAATCCTTTTGCGGATATGCTGTTTCTGCTATTTCTCTTCTAACCTTTCCTTCAAGAACTCTATTAATTTGTTGTCTTTTTTAGTTCTACTAAAATTGTTCACAATTTTCCTCTGCTCCATATATTTCCGTTTGTCCTGTTCGTTTCTTGTTTGTAGACAAATAACTTAACACAAAAAGGAACGATATTAAGAATAGACATGAAAACTTATTTAAATGTCATAAATTTCAAATTTTTTTTATTGTATCCATGACAACGATATTATAATCAG
>JAFFZR010020978.1:0-12728 GCA_018397195.1 Lethrus apterus | reverse complement strand
AAATATGGTCCAGACATGATGAGACTAGGTTAGATGCGACATACTCCTCTCTCGTTGGTCCACTTATTTTCCTGCTAAAACCATAACTAATAAGTAGTGTTTCGTAGCGAAAACCCAAATCAGATTCATACAAGATATTTATATTGGTATCACCAATTATCACAATATTATCGTCTTTCTCCCTGGCCAGAAAGTTTTCTATGTCATGTAAGAACGAGTTATAGCTAAGATTTCGCGGTCTATACAGTGCAACAATATTAATTAGTGGCTTATGTTTTTCTTTGATTTTTAAGTAAATACTTTCACAGCTCAATAGATCGAGAATGATGTTTTCACATGATAAACAATCTTTTACAAAGACAAGTAAGCCCCCACCAGCTCTATCAGTTCGACATTTATGAAAGATATTGTAACCATCAATAGCAAATAGGTGTTCAGATTTCTTTATGACATCCCCGCGTAAACTAATTTCACTTAAAATTAAAATATCTAAATTACACAAGTAATCTCTAATGTAGACGTAAAATTTATCAAAATGGGCATTCAGTGATCTGATATTTAAATGAGCGATGGATAAGGCACAATTAAATAGAGGTAAGATTTCATTCATATATATATCTAAGCTAAGTACAGATTTACATTCTGCGACATCTTCAATGAACGAATTGTCCATTTTACAATATAACACGTTTAATGAATAAAAAAGAAAAAATACAAAATTGAGTATGGTAACATTTACTCACTTGTCTTAGATTTTACAACCGTTACGTCATATAATGTATCTTATCAATATCGGAGTCTGACCGTATGTAGACCACACGCACACCTTCTCTTTTCCTTGCTAGGACTTTACCTTCTCGGATCCAAACATACGTCCAGTCTGCTTCTTTAGCTTTAGTCTTAGCCGCCCATAGCAGCTTCCTGGTGCCGGCGGAGATTTGTTCATAGGTTATAATTTTTCCGTTGCAGTTTGGGCCAATAATTTCGCTGTTTAGAATGGTTTTCTTTTTGTTCTTGAGGAATTCATCCCGCTTTTTCTTGGATTTGAGCTGTATTTGTATTGGACGGGCGTGGTCGGTTTTATTAATGTAAGCTCTGTGTACGTCGTCAATGTCAGCCTCTTCCAGAACCACCCCCAGTTTACTAGCTATTTTACATACCACTTTCACCAGATCTTCATTTTCCTTGTCTACCACTCCGTGAAAGTCCACGTTTCGATTCCTAATTTCTTGTTCCAGTTCAACAACACGCTCTGACAAATTTTTGATTTTTTCATCTTTTTCAGCACATTTATTAAGTAAATGTTTCATCTCCNGATAGTACAATCTATTGGCCATATATCTCAGCCTTAAGGCAATAATTTTTGTATGCTCTTTCCATAGGAAATGCTCATCAATTTCCACACCAAGATAGGTGTGATGTTTAACAACTAATAATTCATCTGCACATTTGCACCGGGTAGAGCTATCAGTCATTGTGTGAAGACAATCCATATCGTGGTATTTAATCTTTACCGGCAGTAACCTTTTTTAGCCTTTACGATAAAAGATGTTACCCTATTTCTCACAACTTTATATTCCATTCTGAGTGCTTCTTTCCTTGGCCCAGGTAATCGAACTCTCTTCCAAGCTTGAAATAACTTGTCCCTTTTCCTTATTTCAAATATTATATTATGAGTTATCCACGGTTTTCCTGCTTTCCTATTATACATTTTGGACGACCTGACTCTTGCTGCCTTCTCTGCTTTGCAAAAAATTCCACATATATAGTTATATACCTCTTCTGCAGTTTGAAATGTCTCAGTTAATTCGTTACAAAATTTGTCTTTAAACACCGCTGAGAATACATCCTTGTTGATCACAAACGAGGATTTTGGTAATATCGTTGTAGGTGCTTTCTTTACCCGTTCTATAGTACCTACATAAAATCATATAGTGATCTGAGATTTTAGATTGGACTATTGTACCTTTAGCATTGTTTGCGATTTCTCTGGTATAAATATGGTCCAGACATGATGAGACTAGGTTAGATGCGACATACTCCTCTCTCGTTGGTCCACTTATTTTCCTGCTAAAACCATAACTAATAAGTAGTGTTTCGTAGCGAATACCCAAATCAGATTCATGCAAGATTTTTATATTGGTATCACCAATTATCACAATATTATCGTCTTTCTCCCTGGCCAGAAAGTTTTCTATGTCATGTAAGAACGAGTGATAGCTAAGATTTGGCGGTCTATACAGTGCAAGAATATTAATTAGTGACTTATGTTTTTCTTTGATTTTTAAGTAAATACTTTCACAGCTCAATAGATCGAGAATGATGTTTTCACATGATAAACAATCTTTTACATAGACAAGTAAGCCCCCACCAGCTCTATCAGTTCGACATTTATGGAAGATATTGTAACCATCAATAGCAAATAGGTGTTCAGATTTCTTTATGACATCCCCGCGTAAACTAATTTCACTTAAAATTAAAATATCTAAATTACACAAGTAATCTCTAATGTAGACGTAAAATTTATCAAAATGGGCATTCAGTGATCTGATATTTAAATGAGCGATGGATAAGGCACAATTAAATAGAGGTAAGATTTCATTCATATATATATCTAAGCTAAGTACAGATTTACATTCTGCGACATCTTCAATGAACGAATTGTCCATTTTACAATATAACACGTTTAATGAATAAAAAAGAAAAAATACAAAATTGAGTATGGTAACATTTACTCACTTGTCTTAGATTTTACAACCGTTACGTCATATAATGTATCTTATCAATATCGGAGTCTGACCGTATGTAGACCACACGCACACCTTCTCTTTTCCTTGCTAGGACTTTACCTTCTCGGATCCAAACATACGTCCAGTCTGCTTCTTTAGCTTTAGTCTTAGCCGCCCATAGCAGCTTCCTGGTGCCGGCGGAGATTTGTTCATAGGTTATAATTTTTCCGTTGCAGTTTGGGCCAATAATTTCGCTGTTTAGAATGGTTTTCTTTTTGTTCTTGAGGAATTCATCCCGCTTTTTCTTGGATTTGAGCTGTATTTGTATTGGACGGGCGTGGTCGGTTTTATTAATGTAAGCTCTGTGTACGTCGTCAATGTCAGCCTCTTCCAGAACCACCCCCAGTTTACTAGCTATTTTACATACCACTTTCACCAGATCTTCATTTTCCTTGTCTACCACTCCGTGAAAGTCCACGTTTCGATTCCTAATTTCTTGTTCCAGTTCAACAACACGCTCTGACAAATTTTTGATTTTTTCATCTTTTTCAGCACATTTATTAAGTAAATGTTTCATCTCCTTTCTGATGTCAACTTGACCCTTCTTGAGTTCTTCATATTGTTCAGTAATCAGAGTTTAGTTTTTAGTGTTTGAATCTAGTTGCTTCTTCATACCTTCCAACATGGTTTTGATGTCTGTTACGGCTCCTATAAGTTTTGTCACATCCGTTGAGTTTATTTCTTCATCAATCCTTTTCTTGTCCTTGTTTCTCTTGCACCATTCACATCTCCAAGCCGCTTTTTTGTCTCTTGCCATTCCTTTGTATGTAGTCGCACGTAGGGAGCAACATTCATAATGGAACGTATTATCACATCCTTGACAGAAGACGTAAGTTCCATCATCCGGTAGTTCATCATCACATTTTTGACATAGCGACATAGTTAAACACTTTTGTAGAAAAAATTATTTATAATTTTATTTACTTTAATGTAGGTATGTTACTTTAATTTCTAAGCTGTTTATTTAAAAAACTTTGATTGTGATTACTGTTTACTGTTTATAAAGTCTTTAAATTCTCGACGATTAAATAATACGCTACCAGACTCCGTATGTTAATTAACACATTTTTCTTTGTGAAAAATTACGGAAATACAATTTATTTAAAATTTTATTTAATAATTATGAAATAAAATTTAATTATATTTATAAGAGACATTTACTTTTACGAAAATATCAAGTAGATAATCCGTTTTTTGTTCGGAACATTTGGTCCGAATTTAAATTAATCTCGGGAATTACACGTTAAACGCTAGTGGAAATCAATTATTTCCCTTATTTATGCACAAATGGACAGTGCACTATTCGCATAATTAACTGAATTGCATTCAGCGAATTATTCCACAAATTTTAATATTACATTTATTTCTCCAACCTCCACCTTTCACCATCACTCGGGTGAAATGACATACATCACGCATCAAGGATACGGTATGCATGCCACCCCCAAAAATAAACCTTTTAAGCCATAACGTAAATAATAATAGCTGTATAAAATATAAATAGTAACAATATAAACAATATAAATAATATCATTATTTCAGAAAATTAAGTTAAAAAAGTATTGAGAATAACATAATGAGCTTTTTAAATCAAATTAAATTATACAAATTATACATAAATCATTACATTAAGCCACTAAGCATAAGCTTATCAGTGGCAAATATGCTAACACAAAATACATAAATCTATACGTTATCGAAGTCATGTATAAGCCAATGTTTTATTTGATTTTTTATTGTGTACATGGAATTCAATTGCAGCAAGTACTCGGGAACAACATTAAACGTTTTCGGTATTGTCACTTTCATTGTTCTGTAGCCATATTTATTACTGAAGTTAGGAACTTGTAGCATGCCCGAGTCCCGCGCTCTAGTTGCATGCGAATGATCAACTGGTACTTTATGTTTGTTGGCAAAGAAATTTTTTATGAGTATGCACCAAATAAATAGTTTTTTAATGTCGAGGATATCAAGGGTCTGGTACGAATTGATGGTCTCTCTGTCCCTATTCCAGAATAGCATACATTTCACTATCCTATCCTGCACGCCTTGCATCATCCGAATGAAGTAGTTCGAGGCATGTCCCCATATTGAGATTCCATATCTAATTATGGATTCCATCAAGGCGAAGTAGATCATCTTCATTGTATAATCTGGGACATACCATTTGAGGTGGTAAAATCTTGATGCCAAGAAACGCAGCTTTTTCGTAATGTATACGATGTGAGCTTTCCACAGAAAGTGCTCATCTATTATTATGCCCAGATATTTATGGGCTTTGACGACTTCGATTTCCTGCGTACACTTGCAGGAAGATAATGGCCCATCCATGCCGAAACTTCTATGTAGACACTGATGGCTGTGGAAGATTATATTTACTGGGATTGACCTTGCTGCATGTGGAGATGTAATATGTAAAATTTTTGTTTTACTGCTATTAATACATAACTCTTTATCGTGAGCCCAGTTTTCGAAAGCCCAGAACTCGTTTTGTAATCTATTAATAGCTGTAGCAAGATCTTTATGCATCGACATAATTACGGTGTCATCTGCGTACAATAAATAGGTACATTTGTTAAATCATGATCCAATATCATTCACATAGAGCAAATATTGTATCGGTCCAAGAATACTACCTTGCGGCACGCCACGTTGGGAACCCCTCTACTCAACTCTTCCTTTATTTTTACCTTTGAAAATCGATCAGTAAGGTAGTCTTTAAACCAGTCCAATATAATTCCGCGAATCCCACACGATGGAGCATTTTGATCAATTTCGAATGATTGATACAATCGAAAGCCTTCGAAAAATCAATGAATAGGCACACAACATGTTTGTTCTCGTCAAGTTTGTTGTTTACTATATCGGAGAAATAAATAAACACTAATTACATCTTTAACAAAGAGCACGATGGTAGAAATGCACTTTTTTTTAATATTAATATTCGGGTAAGAGGAGGCAGAAGTTAAAGAGTCTCCTAAACGATTCATTCATTCTTTTGCACGTGATAAGTATTTTTAATGTCAATCAATTGATGTACCTATCTTAGGTCTCGGCTGAGATAATACCATTTTTTATATTTTTAAAAAGTTTAACGTTATTAATTTTTTTAAAATTCAGTTTACATAATGTTATAAATACTTGGACCTAGATAGTTAAAATGCCTCTGAGTAAAAGTTTTTCCTACTCTTGGGATTTCAAATGAACCTTGTTCTATAAAAATTATGATTTATTATTATTATTATTATTATTTTGATATGACATGTAGGACATGTAATGTATAATAAAGATCATCACTTGGGTAAGTTATTTTCTTATTCAATATTATTTTTAATATCCATTTTTGAACAACTTCAAGCTTGGACAGGTGAGCTTTACAGGTACCACCTCAAGCAATTATTCCATAATTCAGTAGAAATAGTAACTAATGCATAGTATAATACTTTTAATTGTTGAATATCCAAAAATTGTTTTAACTAGGTATTTAAATTTTGATATAAATCCTCTGATATTATGAATTAAATTATTGCTATGTAAATCCCATTTTAAATTCGTGTCAAATGTTAGACCCAGATATTTGACTTCTTTTGAAAGGGCAATTGTAAAAGGAACATGCTCTGGAGAATTAATTAAAAGGTGAGGTGTGGTTTTTATTTGGTTAATTGAGAACGGTACATATTTAGTTTTATTAATATTTATCGTAGGCAATCTTAAATCAATTTTTGTATGATTTTGAAATCATTTTCAGCCATTTTTATCACATCCTCTCAACATTGGTGTGTCATCCGTAACGCCGACTATCTTGCCACATGTCGGAAGAGAAAGTAACTGATTCATGTAAATATTAAAAAGAAGCGGGCCTAAAACAGTGCCTTGAGGGACACCGTACTCAACTAGTTTTATTTCACTAGTACAATTTCCAATAGATACACATTGCGATCTTCCACTCAGGCAGCTATTCATTAAATGCGGGCTGATTCCGCGAAAACCTAATGACCCTAATGACTTATCAGTTTTGAGTATCAACGCAAGCAGTTCGGAAAAGGACTTTGGGTATGCCATTGTTATCAGCAGAAAAAACTACACATTTTTGATTTATTGACCAACACCGTAGCTTCTCTACTAACGAGAGTTATCCCATGTGCGGTGACCTCTATTAATATCGTCGTAGCTCTTTGGTTTTTTTTTTTCTGGCATATAGTAGTACCGACTGCTATACAGCATGTTCCATTTTAAAAAATCTAATTATCTGAGTTGGTTCTGAAATGTGGTGCGCATTTTTTTTTGTTTGGACCATTGTAATCAGCGGAAAAATCACTGCATATTTGCTAATTTAACATCTCTGTAGCTCCAAAAATAACGAAGTTAGCAATAGTGAGCCGATAACTTTGAACAACTGTATATTAGCAGCACCGGGATTTTTAATCGGCAAAATGAGCATTGGCATGTTTATCCTAATCGCACAGCCAATGTTTAAAATCAAGGACGATTCGGTTTTAATGTTTGGTGTGCCCTATTCGACAACCGCATTTTGGACTAACGTCCCAGTAAGGTGGCCACCACGTTCACCGGATGCAACGCCAATGGATTTCGTTGAGAACACATTAAAGGCAATTTATTTAAAAATACTAGTAATAATATAAACGACTTCGATAAATAACTATTGTATGACAAGTGTTGAAAATGCAATTTTGTCGAACGAAAACAAGAGTTCGACACAAAAACATTCGGCACGTGTTATACACACTATTTTCTTCTACTGCAAATCTACTACAAATGGAGTCGAATTTTCATAATTCTCTCGCATAATATGTCACCATCATTTCGTTCCTACGGAACTTTGTTTTCGTAGTAGCGAAGTGACAATTTTTAGTTTTCTGGGTGACATTTTAAAAAAAGTGTACAAAATTATTGTTGAAAGTAGGCTTTTCAAAAGCAGGAGCAGAAAAATAAAAGCAGTTTATATTACGTTTCTATTTATTTTAATTACAATGTCAGAATAATTGCTATTACAAAATTGCACCAGTAGATTATTAAGAGAACTGGTTTTGTGTGATCACAAGTTCGTTAATTGTTCTTTAAAAGTTTGATCCCTTGGAGGTATTGTTTTTATTTCATCAAGCGATAAATATAATTCGAAATAGGATATACATAGAATTAATTTTCATATAATCGCTTTTTAACACTTACACATCGTTCAAAACCATGCAAAAGGAATGCCTACTTAGATCATGTAGCTAGAAGTGGTAGTACAGAACATATCACGAAAGGTAAATAATATTCATATTTCATTAAAACTAGGTGTTATATCTATTACTTAAGTGTGCTGTGTGTAAGTGAAACGAACTTCAACAGATTGTAATAAATTTGGGAGTCAATAAAAAAAGACATCAACAAAAACACCATTGGACCAATACTTTCGACTTATGAAACATTATACCGAGTACGCGGGGGATACCCGCGATACTAAGACAATTGAAGATCCTCAATTGCTCCGTTTTAAGAGTAATTCAGTTCTGCAACTTTGTATGCATAAATAAGCCAAATTTCTCTTTCAACTAAAAATATGTACAACGATGGCCAACATCCGGTTACTTTCTTATTTTAAATGCAACACCCTATTTTTTTTTATCATTTCGGATTTCCCATAAAAAATAAATGCCAATTTGATAGACACATACTTGGTCTTAGTGGCACTGTTTCGTAGTTATTTGGAGTATCTCCGGAACTCATGTGGAAAGAGAGCTGCGGTTTTCACCATTCGATTTTAAGGTGCATTTTATTCCTCATTACAAATTGAAACTAATCCGTTTATTAAAACGTGAAATAAGAACATTGAAAGTTGAGACTTTTCAATCATGGCTAACGCAATTTTTTTAAATGAAACTCCATATTATTGTGGTATCATCGGATAGGAAATTCTTTATCACCTTTATTAATACATGTTGGTATTTAAAAGTAGTAGTTTTGCAGTTATTATCTGTTTCTTTTCTTTATACCATATTTCCTGACGTCTAAATCCTCAATACACTAATATTGCGTCAGTTACTTGTTTTAATTAGATAAAATGAAATATCACCATAGAACTATTGTTCAGACATTCAGCGTTTCATTTAAAATACAGATAATTGATTTAGAAGTTGGGTTACAAATTTCATTATTTAGAAAATATTTGTGTCTCACATTAGTACCAGGCTTGCGACTGGCTTATTGCCAGTTCTGTTACTAGCATGTTTAAAAAACGGTCAAATGTAACACTAACTACGACTACCATTTTATAGTAATAACTATAACTACTAATAATAAAAAATAGTGTTAAAGATTAATTATAGTTATTACTATTAAATGGCGGTTTTGTCTTAATTATGCCGAGTTGCACCGACAACCTATGTATGCTTTTATGTATAGTTTTATTAACTGAGACTAGTAAATGTTTTGTTAAAACATAATAACAAGCTGTTGCCCCAACATACAGGGTAAGTGGTTCGTTAGAACTTTTCCGTGTTCCAGAAATATATCAACTCTAATAACTTGGGATTATAAGCTACGTCACCTGATCTCTTATTCTAAATTAATGGCGCTTTCGTACAAAGTAACTTGGTATCACTTCCGGTTACACCAGAAGTCATACCAACTTATCTGTCGTTTTTCAGATTCTACTCAGAATTCTACACCAAAACTTATAAGGGTACCCTATACTAAAATCTAGCCGTTTTGGAGTTTTTTTTTGTTTTAGATAAATTTTACGAATTGCAAAGGTATATTAAAAATTCTGTATTTCCGGAAGTACTGCACTTGCAATCTTCATTTTTGGCATTTTGGTAGTTGATACCATGGGCAATGGAATGACGATGTTAAAGTTAGCAGGAATTATACGGGGCCGATCAAAATTAGTGACAACTTCCAACAACTTCAAGTCAGTAAAAATAAAATTTTTTAAATGGAACCCCCTGTATATTACTGCATTTTTAAATGCACTTAGTAATTCTACATCGATTGTTATAAGTCATACAAACCATTTTTTTAAATAGTTTTTGAGTTATAAGCAGTTTTCTAAATATTTCCCCTAAGAATGCCGTTCATCCCTTATTTAGTGATCTTAAACACCCTTGCATGTCACTATAATAAAGTTATACTTATCTTTTATTCTTTAGCAATCAACCAATAAAACACAAAATTGTAATAAAATGTATTTATTACGACACACTATATTTATTAAAATATAAAAATGTGTTTCCCAGATCTTTGTCAAGCAATAAATATATTTGACATATTGCGATGTTATTGTTAGATTTAATTAATTATTTATTAATTTGAAAAGTCATCACATATACAGGGATAACGTAAAGGTTGGAACATATTCGATAAAATCTTCATTGGCCAAGTAAGAAAAAAATGCTCGGACAGGTCGCCCTCTATTGATAGTACCATTTGAAAGAGTACATTTTTCTGCATATACGTATATGTACGCCAATTTTTATGGTATGTTACATAAGAATATTTTCGAGATATTTATTATTATTAATGTTTAATAACCCATTGTTGCATTGTTTTCGTTCCGACACTGATCATAGCTCCTATTTTTGCATAAGTACCTATTATGCTAAGCAACGTGACTTTAGTGAACAAAACTAAACGTCGCTGTCAAATATTGCGCAATACAATATTTTCGAGAAAAAGAGCTTTGGTATTCATTGCAATTTAATGAAATAAAATTTCGTGGAAAAATTTGACAGTGACAGTGACGTTTTGTTTTGATGCTAAGCGTAATAGGTACATATGAAAAAAGGAGCTACGATCAGTGTCGGAACGAAAATAACGCAACAATGGGTTATTAAATATTAATAATAAATATCTCGAAAATATTCTTATGTAACATACCATAAAAATGTACTATTTCAAATGGTACTATCAAAAGAGGGTGTAGCAATTTAAAAAACAGGCGATGACGTCATAATTCGATCATAGATGACGCAATACAGAATATACGTATACTAAAAAATAGACAATTGAAAAAGAAAATCGACCTGTCCGAGCATTTTTTGCTTACTTGCCCATTGAAGATTTTATTGAATATATTCCAACCTTTACGTTATCCCTGTATATTTTTATATATTTATATATAGTATGTTGGTATAGAAATTATAAATAGTCTGGTTCCAAAGCTTTCATTTTAAAGAAAATGTTCGAATATTGTCATTACAATGTAGCAAATTAAAAAAAACTTAATTAATAACATTTATAGTACAGAGCGGTGCACGAAAAACGGACAGAGCTGTAGTATCGTTATTAGTCATCCGATTTTCAAAATTCAAAAACCGCACTGAATTGTTCAAAGCCCGCTATAACCTGGCAGTAAATAATATGTTTTATTTTGAAGTGCCCCTGAGCAACGATTGTCAACTTTTTTATTTTAAATGGCAATATAACTTTTTTTATTTTAAATGGCAATATAACTTTTTTTTTGTTATTTCCAATTCGACTTTTTTCTGAACACAAGCGATATAACAAAATCATATTTTGTTTGAAGCCTAGCGGTAAAAATCAATTAAAATGTGATCACAGTTAAATACAATTAAGTGATCCATGAAACGAGGTACCTACCCGTTACAGATGAACAACAAATGTCAACTGTCCTTTGATTTCCAAGAACGCTAACATTGTAGGAACCAACAAATAATGACACATCAACAATTAGTGGATTTTTTTAATTTGCAAAAAAACTCGTAATAATAAATCAATTTATTAATTCTATAATAGTTGTTCAAATTGATCGCCGTTTTGTTCAATACATAGCTCGTATCTCTTAGATATGCTCGAAGTTGCATTATTTAAAAATATTCGAGGAATTTCACGGCACTCCTGGACGATTTGACGCCTCAAGTCTTCTACATTTTCAGGTGGTGTTAAATACATAATATCTTTCAGATATCCCCATTGTTCATCTGTAATGGCGAGGGTACCTTGCTTCATGGCTTACTTATTTGCAATTCACCGTGATCACATTTTAGTTGATTTTTACCGCTAGGGTTCAAGCAAAATATGATTTTATTATATCACTTGTATTCAGAAAAAAAGTCGAATTCGAAACACACAAAAAAAAGTTATGTAGCCATTAAAAAAAAAAAAGTTGACAATCGTTGCTCAAGAGCACTTCAAAATAAAACATATATGTATTTACTGCCAGGTTATAGCGGTATTTGAACAATTTAATGCGGTTTTTGAATTTTGAAAATCGGATTACTAATAACGATACCACAGCTCTGTCCGTTTTTCAAGCACCGCTCTGTATATATAAGATATGTTTCACCGTTTCCGGAATAACGGTGAAACATATCTTCGACGGGAATACCGTGTACTGGTGCCTCCGTTGGATACGGTATGTGTAGATTTCCTATTAACGACGGTAAGTTCTGATGTTATTACCTAACACATATTCTCACGTGGTTAACTTTAAAATTAACTCTATGTTCAAAGGAATCGGTAACGCGGTTTTCGTTTCTAAATTAAATTAACCCTGACGTTGCTCACGTCACTATAACTAATGATAATATAACTTTAATGATTTTCCTGGAGTTGTCCACTCCACTACAAACAAATCTTAATTAATTTCCTGGAGTTGTTCACTCCACTACAAACAATTCTTAATTAATTTCCTGGAGTTGTTCACTCCACTACAAACAAATCTTAATTAAGTTCCTGGAGTTGTTCAGTTGTTCAGAGTTCAGTTGTTAAAATAAACCCTCGATGTTGCTCACATCCACATAAATCAAAATACAAAATGAAATTTAAACAATATTCCTATCAATACTAAATAAACATACAGGGTGTCCCATGACATGATTGCCATAGCTTGAGGATGTGTTGCTGAAGCAATTAGAAGTCAAAAATGTCTAATGAACAAATGTCCAAAACTCTTTCGTAACCGAGCTACAACCA
>JAFFZR010020975.1:0-12314 GCA_018397195.1 Lethrus apterus | reverse complement strand
ATTAATTTAACATTATAAGGTATATCGATATCGGTTATATTAATAATCCATTCATCATGCAACTGTGGTAGTTTTTGTTGTTTTTGTGTGAGTAGTGTGTTATATTTTTTTATATTTGATTGTTTGATTTTGTTAAATAAATTTTCAAATTTAATATTTTGTTTATTAAAAAAATCATTTGTAATATTTGGTGGAAAGTGTTCATGTATGTTGTTTTTAGTGATATTTATGTCTTTGATTAATTTTTTTAATGAAATAATTGTGTCTGAAATGTGTAAATTTAAGATCTGTTTGTGAAATTAATTTAATTGGTTGCACACTCAAGAAAAGAAAAAAAAAAAAAAGATAAGTATTCTATCAACCAAGAATTTGACACTAACAAAGTAATGATGTAATGTAGTAGATCAAAAATAGATTAAAATCTCTTGTAATATAGAAAACTGCATTAGCATACTGCGACAAACCGTTTGCTCGCACCCTTAATATTAAATACAGTAAATTCTACAAAATGTAATCAACGTCAGACTTGGTATATTTCGCTGTGCAAATTGTAACCTTACCTTGCTAATATATGTACGCGCCGTCGCATTTCTTTCACCGCACAATGCAAGAGAACATCGAGCCTAATTACTAATTAAATTCATAATATGTACGATACGAAAGCTCCCAAATCAGCAATTAATTATACAGTAATAGATTAGACGGTCGTGTGATAAATAACATGTGTAATTTAGATACAAAAATTTTATTATGAAAATTGTACCAGGTTGTGCAAGGTTTACGTACAATTTTAACGTTTTGTCTGAATGTGTAGATTTATGGAAAATATTCCTAAGATATACATGGAAGTGCTCTACAAATTCTCAAATATTTAATTTTTTTCATATTAAAATGTAACAGGACATTGCAAACTTAATTTGGAAAACATAAAGAAATATAACCAAAGAGAAAATTAAGAGGAAAATTGGCCAGAAGCCAAGTAACAATGACAATCGGTAGGTTAAATGATACATGGCTCAATATGACCCAGTATATTCAAAATACCAATTATCTATAAAATTAAAAATTATGGCGGTTTCTGCTTTGAAAGTAATGAAGAAAAATCTATAAAACTCAACAAATTGTATCGCAAATTTATCCAAAAGTTTATACATCTGATCCTCGAAATTTTCCTTATTAAAAAAACTGTACCACTCTGTCGCCCTGTGAAACAATTGTTCGTATTTAGAAGTTCAGTGACATTCTTTGAAAGTAACAAATTGAAATTGCAATCTGGAATTGACAACAACTTCGTATTTAATTGCAAGTTAATTGACTTTAAACAGCCATAATGCAGGTAAACAAAGCAAAGTAAGATTGTAGTAATTGCTCCACGTTAGTCAGTTTAGAGAAAACTTTGTTTCTATATTTACACTTCGTGAAATTAAATCGAAAAACATTAAACGATACTTAATACTACAATGTGTTTTAATATTTGTATTTAAAAACCTCATGTTATGTAAACAATTGTGTATTCTTACAGAAATATGAAAATTAAAAATTAAAAAAGAAAGCATTTTGTAAAAATGCAACATTTTCCGGAAACAACTTTATAAGTAAAAAATAAAATCATTTTTTCAAAAGATAATGTCGTTATTTTTAATGTTATAGAAACCCACGTAAATTATTCCGATCTGTGTAATTACTGATGTCAAATTGTAAAACTTTACAGGCGAAGCAGCATGAAAGTTTGTTAAGTTGAAATTTCCATTACCAAAGTTGCAATAGTCTCCCAAAGCCGCAGTTGTAAGCTAGAATATTTAAATTACAAATTTATATAAAACAAATTAAATTAAAATACATCGTTTTTTAGAATTAACATTTTAGGCAAGAAATATGAATGCCTACTGATAAAATTTTTAAGATAAAATTGTTTTTCTATGAAAATTGTTTAGAAATTATTCACGTGTGCTAATAATTTGAATTTTCTATTTTTTTATCTTCACCCTAACCTAACTCGGAACGACACGTTGATAACAATTTTATGATAAAATTATTTTTTTACGAAAATTATTTAGAAGATATGTAAAATTTTCCTTGAAACCAAATTCTTCTCATTCTTCTTGTTTTACAACCTTTGGCCATCTGTTTAAATTCTTTTCTTTAATTTTTTTGTTGTAGTCTTTGTTAAAGTTGTTATTATTAGTGTTTATTTATTTATTACTTTTTTGTTTTTGAAGCTGTAATGCAGAATGATTTTTTTTTCTGTTATACTCATACACAAGTTTTAACTTTTGTGAGATATTTTCAATCATATATTTATTTATTTAACTAAACAATTTAACTAAACCAAATACTGTATGTTTATTTGTAATACTTCTTTTTCTATGTAAAGTTATAGGATAAATAAATATTATTATTATTATTTTTTGTTGTTCGTTATTTTCGTTGCTACACAACTTTCTTTTGCTGCTCTTAATATTATGTTCTTAAGTCGATTCCATTTATTTTGGAATTGCGATACTATTATTTCTTTGGTATATTTTGTCCTTTCCTCGTTTTTCACTTATAACTATATTTTTGTCTTCGCTTTTCCAGTGTTACATTTTCTGTATTCAGCATTATTTCCATATATACTAAATAGTGATTACTTCCTTTGCCTTCGAGTCTATTTATTTTGAAATTGTACTATTATTTTTCGTTTTTTAACTCTTTATTTTTTCTTTTGTTGCTTTTCTTCTCTTTTCCAGTGTTACTTTTTTTATTTCCATATGAACTAAATAGTGATTACCTGCTTCCTTTTTACACATATCTCTTTACTTTCGCATCTTTTATTTTTTCCAGTTCGCTCTTTAAGTAAGTGGTCGATGATGGATTTATCATTCCTAGTATGTTTCTTGCATACATTTTATATTAGATAAATATGATGAGATCGTTTCGTTGCCCAATTACCACCCTCTCACTCAAGTTAAGTTCTTCGAGAATTTGGGACAAGGGTTAGAAGGAATCAAGAAAAACATTAGGTTAATCTATTTTTTTAATTTTTCTTAATCCTACTTCCCTATCACTAATGTTTACTCGTGACAAATATCATTTCTTTACTTCATCACTCCTCGTCGCTTTTTTTTTAGTTATTCCCATGTAACCTAAACCTTGTGTTTTCATCTGTTTGATAATTTCGTTCTATTTTCCTTTTATGCTCCTCACCTAGACATATTCATTCCATCCTGTATAATTTTTAGCATTTTGATGTGTATTAATTGGTTTGTTTCTCTTGCTTGTGTGTATTTTTTCTCTCTTGTATCCCATTTCCAAACTTTTCCATAAATTATTAACTTAATATATTTTATTATTCGCATCCTGTTAAGAAGTATTTTCATCCCCCCCCCCTACAACTTTCCATATTTACTACTATACATATCTGTGTATGTATGCTGTATCTATCTTAAATGTAGTTTCCAGGTGTTCTTCTTCTTTCCCATTGCCTCCGCCAATATCGTACTGTCTTTTGTATCGATGTTCGTTCTATGTATCCTCTCTAAATTATTTTTCTTTTCTCGTTATTTAATTCCCCCATTTTTGTTTTTTTAATCGTTGATTTCAAAACGAGATAAATCAAGAAAATGATTTTTTAATTTTGTAATATTTAGCGATGAGGCAATATTTTGCAACAACCTTAGAAAATCCACGGTAGATATGATAAAGCCATTTTTCAGCAGGTCATTTCTATTAACGTCTGGTGTGGCATAATAGACAATTTCAGTGTTGGTCCCTATTTTTTTTTTTTTTTTGAAATAATTTAACGGCTGGTCGTTTGGATTTTTTACAAAATATTTTTCCAGCACTTTTGGAAGAAGCCCTTAGAAATTAGAAGACGAATATGGTTCCATTAAGCGCGAAATGTACGAATCACAGATTTGGACAACAATGGATAGGGTAGTCTGGATCTTACTCCACTGAATTTCTTTTTATGGGGAACTATTACAATTAAAATATACATAAACTCCATTTCTTTTTATGGGGAACTATTACAATTAAAATATACATAAACTCCATTTCAAGATATGGAGGTTTTCAAAGAGAGGATACGTGCTACCTGCTTGTAGGGAAATTATACATGACATTTTAAACAGGATCGTGGAAGCAGAGAAGCAATCGAACCTGTTTGGAAACACTGTTTGAACACTTGCTCCATTTTAGTCTCGCTAGTTGTCTTAAAATAGTTTTCATTTCAGCTTTAGTTTTTTTTTTCCAATAATTACTTATCCCAAGCCCTCTTCTACCAAAGGTGTAGAGATTTCCAATAATTATAATAATAATAATAATATTTGTGTTTTAATGTGCTATGAATTAATTTTATTTTCTTAAATCTTATGCTGGACAGGCCACTGTAGTTAAACGGAATACTTATAACTAAAATTATGGCTATTTGTCATTTTTTTGAAAGGTGTCCAAACCAGAGATAATTACAAAGAAAGATCGCCAAGTCAATAGTATAAGTACACTTATGTTAATATCAACTTCCAGATGGCGCCTAATCGTCGAAGCGCGATTTTTAAATGATTCTTTTAGTTTTTGTACTTCAAGGAATTATTTTATTTAAAAATAAACGTTAGTTTGTAAAATGGCAAAGCAATGTACAAAATAAACTTGTATATTAAGAGAATTATATCTTGGAACGAAATTTAATTGAGAAAGTAACACATTGTCACTTCTTGTAGAAAACCAAAATGTTTTATTTTACATTGTTGCTTGGTAACAAACATTTAAATTTAGATACCTTTGATAACAGAGTGTATTTGGCACTTTTCGTTGGTTCAGAGTGTATTTTCTTAAACGCCTATAACATATGCAACTTCATATACAAGATAGCTAGCGCCTCTGGTAGTTGATATTTTTACCACAAAATTATGTGTACATACGTAACGTGCGTAAAGTTGGTACTATTCGGTCCAAACTATATAAACAAATAAATTTTGCAAAAAACGTAATTAATAGCCAGTGACAATTAATAATAATTATGTGTAATTTATTAGATAAAAAGGCCAATATTCCCACTTTAATTAAGTTTTAATTACGACCACATTAAATGTACACGATGTTATGTAAGTTCGTTACATCAATTTAATAGTACTCGATGTTCGTAGTTTTAATTATTTTTTTCATTGATGGATATGCGGAACAATTATCTATTTAATTGCATGTACTTGCGACAGCGATTTGTAAATAAGCCATTCAACTTATAAAAATTACTCGCTGTAACAAATTTATGTTGCAATTGATCAAAACGGGTCCTAACGTTAAAATTTGAATGAAAATTTTACGATTTTTTTAAAATTTTTATAATGTACTGAACACCCTTAAATATTTGTCAAAAGTCCAATGCAGACTCAGTGTAAATCTTGCAAACTAATATATTGTAGCTACATTTCCTTGAATTGACATTATGATTATTATTTTAATCAACTAATCTAAGAATAACTTCCTTAATTCGCGGTATGTTTTTAAGAAACAACATGTATGTATTTCCAGTGCCAGAGGGAAATTATTTACTGTATATATTGCCATATTTTGTGGTATATCCTCTCAAATGACCCTTCACAAAAGTCTATTAATTATTTTCACAGCAAGAATCGTTGCTCGGATCTCTCCCGCAGCTCTATTTATTCTAATTGCATATTTGATGAGTTCTGCGACATACGATGCTGAATAAAATAAATCGGACGAAGCAATCGTTACAGACTTTGGTTTCGGAAATTGGCGAAAAATAAAAATCGTAATAACGTGATTGTGCGTCTTCACAAATTTCCTATGAATATCGAAGCTTTATACAAAAAATTGGGGATATTTTTAAATGATGATATTGTGTAATTATTCTAAAATTCATTGTGAAATAAAAACAACTTAGAAATCAATATAAAATAATTAATTCACAAGAAAGTTTAATGTACCGAACTTAACAGTGCTAACATTTATTCAAAAGTCATTTTAATAAATTGGTAATATATTCTAACTTTTATTACTATGGCAAAAAGTTTAATGTCGAACTCTATGACACACGACACGACGTACATAAATCTTACATAGAAAATATCCACAGCGGTATTTTAAGAAAATGTGAAGTTCGAGAAATGAAACGTTGTTTACGTGCATTGCAAGCAATATTTTCCATGCCTGATAAAGACAAGTCTTCCGATACTTCAATAAATCTAAATACTCACCTACATACACGTATACGTTTTAAAATATTATTGGTGTCGAGAATTTAAGATAAGTATAAAAATGTTGTTTTCATTTCGTGAAGTCATGTAAATTTGTCACGTGTATAATTTATAAAATTCCAGTTGCAAAAATAAATTTTTTAAGGTGCGAAATTGATAAAAATTTAATTCCAAGAAATGCATTTCTTTTAAATTCACTATTTTTTTTGTTGATGTCACTAAAATCTCTTTAAATATTTTTTCAATTAATCGCTGAAAAAGTCGAAATCTCAAAAAACTTGAAACTTTGAAGTAGTCCACTTCCAAAGTTAGAAATTGTCTTGACTTCTAAACATACATATAAAGCAACTCAATTAAATTCTTTTGTCTCATATGGATTGGGTTTATTTACCTGAATTGAATTAACTATTACTTGTAAATTTAAAAATATTAACACGATCAAAGAGTTAAATTGACTTCGACACTCAACTCGAAGTCGACACAGTTGGCACGTTTACACTATTGGGTTGATTACTGCTTGCATGTAGAAAGCTAATCAATCTAATTACTTATCTGGATTGGGTTCGGTAGAAATACTTGCTAACAGAATTTAACTGACAAGTAGAAGTCAACCCAACCGAACTAGCAATAAAAGCTCCAACTAAAATTCAAATTCATGAAATGCGTTAATTTCTACTTGTGTGTAGAAGCCAACCCAACACATTTTTTCTGAATTAGTGTTTACTTTCCTATATTGAGTTGGGACAGGTTGAAATTTAATTTAATAATTTGAGTGGAAAATGGAAATGAATTAAAATATAATAAATTTTCTCTTTTAGTTGATTTCTCCGTATTCGTTTGTTTCTGTAAAAAAAAAACTTTGTGAAGTAAAAACGTGTACCGATATAGCTTGGACTTGCCTAAATAATGTGTAATGACTTCTAATTGTATGATTAGAGGAATTAACTTAATGGATTATAAAGGAATCGCAAAATAAAGTTGACGACGATATAATAGAAATAGTTCCTTTGAACGTACTAAATGATTTGATGTTTTACAATTACATTTTCGAATCAAATAATAAATTAGGTGAAAAACAAAACAACGGTTTGTTGAATTCATCTACTATTTTTTTCAAATAGGTTTTTATTTCATGTGTACGAGTTGGTCCACTAAAGTTTTTGCAGATCAAATAACGTTCGGAATTTGCTGGGCATGATGCGTTAGGTTTGAAAATTGCAACTAAAATGATAGGCTACTTGCAACGATGAAATCAATATCAAATTCAAGAAATTAGTTGATTTCTGTAAACTGAGCCTTTGCTTCTCAACAAAAAAATCATATTTCGAAGAATACAAGTATGAATAATATTGTTAATAATGGATTAACTTTGTATCAGTATTAACTTTCTTTTACAACATAAATAAAATTTTAATTTTTTAATGAAAATTTTCTTGGTACATTTTCAATTTATCTAATACATCAAAAACGTCATCGGAACTTAATCAGTCTATATTCTCACCAAAACATTTTTTTTTTTTTGCTCTTTCTGTCATCATCGTAAATAATACATCACGAATGTCTGATTTAGAACTTCAATAATACTTGCAATCTTGAAGTAGACTTGTATGTAGAAACTAGTTCAATCAACTGGAAATCTAATCCAATTCTGCCTTTAAGTTATGGATTAACTAAACGACGTCATAATTCAGTTATCGAACTCATGACATCATATTGTCAAAAAAAAACTGGCAATTAAAAAGCCAAACAACACGAAAGATGTATGTAAAAATCAAATTTTTAAGTATGTGGATGTCAGCTAATCTCAACTGTATGGTCGGATTTAATTCTACTTGTAAGTAGAATTCAACCTAATTTCCGATTTGGGTTGGGTTGATTTGTTCTACCGTATTAATTTCTGCTTGAAAGTAGAAAGAAGTATAAGACTATGTTTGCTATTACAAATCACTTATATTGATCTTGTTCTTCATTTATCTTGATAAGAGCACCTCATATGTTACCTTTTATCTTTCAAGTGTTTAAACAAAATATTTTCGTCTATTGCTCATAACTCATAACTCTTCTTATATTTGAAATGCGAAATTAATTTAGTATTATTATTAGTTTTAAAAATTCATGCGAAGAACTACAAGTAATATGTATTTTTTTATTCATTTAAAACACATTCTACATTGTGTAATGCTTTGTATATCAAACATTTTTATATACTCGCTTCGCTGAAAAGTATTTCTTTACAAATAAAAAATTTCGAAAACTAAAATGTTTCTTTGGTATTTTTAGTTATCTAATAAGGAAACAAACAACCCCCTGAAAATGTTTCCTTTTGATGCCTGACCTGCGATTTGCAAGTAAAACTTTTACATTGAAAAGTTCTTTGTGGTCGTCCTTACGAACAAACTTTTTTCAAAAATATTTTTATTTGAATGCACAAGTTTTAGCGATGCTCCATCTATAAATTCATAAAGGGCATGTGTAGGGAATGTGATGCCATTTGTAAAAGATCTTCTTTGCTTGATTTTTTTGTAATTTATTCAATAAATTACAAAAAAAAATTACAATAAATTTTATTGTATATTTTTGCATATTTAGTATGTTGTCCCAATTTCATTAATCGTTAACATCTCCATAACGATCCAATAAAAAACGAAAGGATTTATAATGTCAAGGACTACGCAATAAATAACGCGGCATTTAAATAGCCACACAACTCCTGAAAATAACGTTCGGTCTTATAATAAATTATTTTTTCCAATTTAAGATCGTCTTCGAAAAGAAAACAACGAATACTAAGGTTTGTTTACGAATTTGATACAAAATAAAAATAGATTCACAATCAAAAATAAAACAAACCTTGGCATCACCGTTCGTCTGAAGATAGTAAATAATCACAAACATCCACGCAACCGAGCTAAGTAGTAAAATTTTAATGTTTCGTCTCATCATGAGGAATTGTACATTCACTGAAAAAAAGACACTCCACGGCGAGGCTGTATCGCATCCGACGGCCAAAATGATACTGAAACGCCGTCCGCAAACATAAAATTCTCATGTTTTGCAGCTGTGGGTGTAGTAGTAGGGAACTCCAATACAATCTCTTTCACTTTCGCGTATGAGAGAGAGATGTATCAACTTGCGCACACTACTTCTATATTCTAGTCTCTATAAAAGGATTTCAGCCGTTCAATACAAATTGCTTTATTGTGTAAGATAATAGATGGCGCTTTTGACGCAAGTACAAAACAATCTGTAAATTTACAGGAAATTTTTTGTAATTAGAGGTGTTTATCACGCACACTGGTGCCACGAGTTAATAAAAGATGGCGCCACTATAATTTAAAATTTAAATTTTAATGCTCAATGAATTAATTTTTAATAAAGAGAGAAAGACTAGAGAAAGGTGCAATGGATAACAGAATGGAGCAAAGAGAACGAAGAGTAATAAAGAGCCAGATTGTGATAAGGAGAATACAGTTGCAAAGAATACGAAGATTAGAGAAAAATAAATTCATGTGTGCAACAAAATACCAAAAGCAGTTTTAAAAAGAACAAGAAGATTTGTCCATAAATGAAATAATAAATTTATATGAATTTGTAATGTGAATGATTGCGCCATCTGCGGCATTAAAATTGTAGGTGTGCCTCAGAGACATTCTTTACAGTGTAGCCAACGGTAGGGATTTTTCCGGACTTTTTTATTTCGTAGTGATTTATGTACATATTGTAGAGATTTCTTTATAAAATAACTTCGATCTTATTCCCGTGGATTAGTTTTCAACATGAAAACAGTTTAAAATACCCTAATTACTTAAGGCCGCTCCATCTAGCGGTGAGTTTTATTTGTAAACACAACAGATGATAGTATTTTTTAAAGTTTGTATAAGTTTGCATTTTTAAATTACATTTCTTAAATATTGGCATTTATTATATTATGTTTGTAGTTATACAAACTTACATTTTTTGTGTAGGGATTTTTTGAATTTCTGGTAGGGTTACGCGTGCTAAATAGTTGGCAACACTGATTCTTTAGTATATATATATTATCATACGAAAGGTAGTTTATATTTTATTCATTAAAAGTATTCACATAAAATTGTTATCTATTACATTTATTTTTAATAACTGAAATAAATGTCAGTACACTTAATATGCCTTACCTCCAGCGGAGGCTTGCCTATATTCACGAGGACCAAAGGAAATGCAGAAAATGTAAATATTTTAGGTTATACGTTATACACATAAGTAATCAAATATTATATGAAATGATTTACATTTTCAGTTGCCATTTTCCATAATCGGTTCGTTAAATTGTGTACACATGTTTTCAAAGTCACAAAATGTGGAATTACTGAATACTTTAACGGACGACTACACGGTGGTATGGAAGGAATTTTATGAAAGGTGACGAAATTGCTTATATTCTTTATATAAATAATGTGCTCAAAAAGGCTGCACTGCTAATAACATTTCTACCGTTCATAATACAAAAATAACATTTAAATGTATATAGAGCAGCCATACTCAACCTTTTTTTGTCTTGTGCCATATACATATTGTTTCCTACCTTACGCAGGCCGCAGCATAGTATATATGTATGTACATACAGGGTGAGTTTTTTTAGATGTTTAGCATGGGGATCTCGGAACCTAGCGGGGATAGAGAGACGATTAAATGGGGAAAGAATTGCAGTTTTACGAGCTCAATTTAATGAGGTTTTTGTTTCTTGGAAAAAATGCATGGCTAACTAGATATCTCGAAAAAATAATTTTTGTGTTATTTTGTTCAATGCCTATGGCTCTGTTATTATTGACTTTAGAAAAAATGTGTAAAGGAAAAAGTTGTAGGTAATTACATGCTTAATAATACTGTCTAACCGAATTTTTTATTTAAGCTATAATTTCCGAGCTATGACACAAATTTGTGTTTTTTCTAATGGAAACCATAGTCGGCCATAACTTTATAAAAAAGGCCTTTTTTCAACGATTCTATTGATATACCACTCGACCTAGTTATTTTTATAAATAAATAAATTATGGCCATTTTTTCTTTTAAATTTCGAACTGTTCAAGTAGTAAGCTATGAAAACAATTGATAGATGCACATCGCCGTCGGATAATAAAATTCAAATTAGTTACTAAATTTCTTTTAATTTCGAAATCATAAACATAATTATTTTGGTGCGAAATGTTAGTTCCGTTGGAATTACAATTTTAAATAAAAGTAGTTTCCGATAAACTAATAAACACAGAATGACAAAAGATAAATTAAGAAACAATAAAGGAAATTATGATATAAATAAAGTACTACCAAAACAACATAATTAAAGTAAGTACATAATAAATAACGTATTTAATATAAGTGAACATGTTTAGTCTTAAATATTTTACTTACTTTAATTACCTAGTTTTGGTACTACTTTATCTGTAGCCTAATTTTCTTTATTGTCTCTTAATTTATCGTTTGTCGTTCTCGGTTTATTAGTTTATCGGAAATTATTTTTATTTAAAATTGTAACTCCAACGGAACCAACATTTCGCACCAAAATAATTATATTTATGATTTCGAAATTAAAAGAAATTTAGTAACTAATTTGAATTTTATTATCCGATGGCGATGTGTATCTATCAATTGTTTCCATAGCTTACTACTTGAACAGTTCGAAATTTAAAAGAAAAAATGGCCATAATTTATTTATTTATAAAAATAACTAGGTCGAGTGGTATATCAATAGAATCGTTGAAAAAAGGCCTTTTTTATAAAGTCATGGCCGACTATGGTTTCCCTTAGAAAGAACACAAGTTTGTGTCATAACTCGGAAATTATAGCTTAAATAAAAAATTCGGTTAGACAGTATTATTAAGCATGTAATTACCTACAACTTTTTCCTTTACACATTTTTTCTAAAGTCAATAATAACAGAGCCATAGGCATCGAATAAAATAACACAAAAATTATTTTCCGAGATATCTAGTTAGCCATGCATTTTTTCCAAGAAACAAAAACCTCATTAAATTGAGCTCGTAAAACTGCAATTCTTTCCCCATTTAATCGTCTCTCTATCTCCGCTAGTTTCCGAGATCCCCATGCTAAACATCTAAAAAAACTCACCCTGTATAT
>JAFFZR010020974.1:0-12473 GCA_018397195.1 Lethrus apterus | reverse complement strand
CATCAAGGAGGTCTATCAAAAGCAAAAGAAAAAAATAAGAGGTGTCATTTAAAAAAATCGATAATGACGTCATTGCACCTTAAAACTTCACTCTTCGTCTTAGATACATAAATTACTGTTATTTGCTTTAATTTAGAATGTTTACGATTATTATTTTTACTAAATTATAACCACTGACGATATGAAGTAAATGTGTCATTTATTCAAAAAAATTGTTATGTGAGGTACCAATTTTTTTACATCATCATTTAGTAGTAAGAAGGTCTATTAAAAGCAGAAGAAAAAAGTGGGTGTTGTCCTTTAAGAAAATTTATGATGACGTCATTGTGCAAAAACAAATGACGTCATTCCAAAAAAATTAACGTCAGAAGACGGCATTTTAAAAACAAAAATTGACCTGTCCGAGCGATTTTCTTAAAAACATTATAAAACGCTTTTATGAATTTTGTTCCAAATTTTATCACCACACTGTATAAAAAAATTAGTAAAACAAAAAAGTAGGAAAATTTTTTTCTGTGAGGAGTTAGTTTTTGATCCGGACAAAAGGAATACCAGGAAATTTATGCTACTCTTAGAATCCTGAAAAGAAAGTTTTTGTCAACGTGTTCGACGTAACCTAAAAATTCTTTGGCATTTTCTTTCTCCGGTCATTCCACAACCACTAAATGATCCAGGATGTTGTTCATACCTAGAGGAAAGGAGTCTAAGAAGATCGTTATGTGCGCCTGAAATTTCATTTCGTGTAAATGCATTGAATTTCGTTTTTATGTATATTTTAGAATTTTGCGGAGTGTTTTTATTTCATCATTGAGTTAGTATCAGATTTTAAGTTCATTATTGTATATTTTGAAAGTAAAAGAAGTAAAAACCTTTAATATACAAAGGTTTTTACTTCTAAACAAAAATGTCACTTTAGGTTGGCAATAGTTTGGGGAATTTTTTTGTTATTGTCCAAACATTGGCAAACTAAAGACGAGATACGCTTGGTGCGTTTGGTTTTTGATCCAAAATGTGAGCCAAAGAGATCCGATCCGAATACGGCGACTTGACGACAGGTAAAATCTTCTTAATATTTTTCTTTAATATTTTTGTGATTTAATTCAATAAGAAGCGAAAATCCTTAATGAAATTATTACACATTTTTGTTTCACAAGCGGTAGATGTTAAAATCCTTTCCTTCATTAATTTTTTCAATAAGAGGCGAAAGTCCTTTTTGAAATTATTATATTTGTTTCAAAGTGGTAGAGGTGAGAATCCTACCTTTTCATTTTTTAATAATTATTTCACCTTGTTTAGCACCTCTGCCCCATTCTTGATACTATGTCCACCACCATTATTGATCATATGGCCCTCTTGTACTTGTCCACTATCCACTCTGTCTCTCCCTACTCCACAGCCTTTCTCTCCTCCTTCATTTCATCCAATACTATCCTTACCCAGCTCCCTCTGCTCCTCTTTTTACGTTCCATCTCATACTTCAATACCTCACCCCTCTCCTCCCCGCCACTACCCCCACCTTCTTTTGCCCTGTCTTCTCCAATACAATATATTCCTGCGTCGATCCTTCCAATTTCAAAATTGCATTTAGCCTTCTGATTCGTCGAATTATAAAATTACAAAATGTATATCAGTAACGATGACGATTTTGAACATATTACATTGAAAAACTATATTTGTCACTGTCAAACGAAAAATGTTGAAACAAGAAAGATGAAAAACTTGTGAATAAATAAAAGACCATCACACGGAATTGAGACTTAAAATATGCCCCATTATGGATAGAATGCGAAAATACACAAGATTAATACCGTTACGTTTTCTCAACTTTTCAACCTTCAATTAAATAATCAATTCATTACAATTTTCTTTTTAATTATTAATGTCGTGTCAATTTATTAATAGATGTCTTCGTTTATTCATCATTGAAAAGAATTATGATTCACGGGGTAAAAATTCGTTCACGAGAATCAAAGTGCATTTACATGTTGCATAAAAGATGCATAATGTGACAACCGTGGAAATGCACAAATAATCCCTTCATAATAAAATTACACTGCAAACGCGTACATTTATGTTGTCGTGAATTGTCATGGACCGACAAGATAAACACGAACTGAAATCGAGGGGCGGTCGCCAAACGTACCCAAGATAAATATAAAGAAGGAAATGGTAGGACGCGTTACACGAAAGGGAACGAGAATGAACGTCCTAAGGGTCGAAAACTGGACAGATGATGATTCGCTGAAATGGTAAACGTCGGAGTTGAATCGAGCTCGGCTTCCCGGAATGAACAATACGGAAAAGGTATTTCAGTTTATATGTAAAATTATTACGAACAAGGGAAATACATGCAGTTATGTTTCGACGTATCTAGCGGCGGTTTGGAAATGGTATATTGAATTGAAAATTTCTCAGTAAATTGCAATTGAAAGGTAATTGAATTTCTTAGTCGCAAAATTTCATATCGTATCTGTACATTTTTTGTTATTGAGCTCAACAGTGCTTGTATGCCTAAGGCTAACTTTAGTCTCTAGTCTTCACTATAAACTGCTAGTTCTTTCCAATTCCTAACGTTTATACCTCTAAGATCTTCAAGTACATTGCATCTTTTCTCGGCTTTTCTTCTTCCAATTGGTGTTCTTGTCAGAACCCTTCACATCAGCCATCCTCAACCTGATTTTTCCTCGGGCCACATACATACGTTTCCTACGTTAACGCGGGCCGCAACTTAGTGTGTTTTGGGCTGCATATAAAAGTGTGGTGGGCCGCATCTGGCCCGCGGGCCGCAGGTTGAATATGGCTGTTCCACATGTACTAGTCACCTTATTCTGTGAGATTTGATGAAGACCTATTTTTGGTTCGTTGAATATTACTTCTACCTCTTTATTTGTTCTTTTCCTCCAACCATCTTCCACATGCACTCCGTATTCTTCTCTCCCATCTCAGGAACATTTCCTCTTCCCCTTTTTTATTGTCCACGTTTCACAGGCATAAGACCTACTGTAATATACCGTAGATCTTATAACCGTTTTATAAACCCTTACTTTTCTTTTTCTGGATATACCTTTAGATTGACAAATTTTTGGTTTCCTTTTGCTATCCTAGCCTTCAGTTTTAACACAAACTTACTATCTTTTTTATATTATTTTTATATTATACTCCTTTCCTCTCTGTGATCTCAGTCGTAGCTGGTCTTCTGTAATCAATTGCGTATCTCCCATTACCATGTATTTAGTTTTACTTCGATTTATTTTTAGGCCAAAATGGCCTCTTTCGTTATGGTTAGTATCGCGAGATCGTGAGATAAACTTTTTTTATTTTCATTTTTTTTAGTCTGAGCATTCCAACAGTATCAGTCTTGAAGATGTTCGACGACAGTGGACGAAACGTCGGCAAATAGCAGCCGCTAACGAACGCGGTTCTATTCCGCAAGCCAAGAATTTATTTCGATAAACATAGGTGTTCGTTGTTGAAAATTTGAGTACTCTGAGTAATCTTAGTTTTTATGCCGCTCTTAAAACTTCTTCCAAAACTAAGGTTGAAGAAGACAATCGATATAGAAACTCCCTGTCGCAATCCCCTATTTATTTCAACTTCTTCCAATTTGAAACCTCTCCACAGTAATTCATTTTCTGTTTCAAGTCTTAAGCTTAAAATCTATGAACAACGAGTGCAATACTATTTTGTATTCGTAACTGTATTTTTTTTAGGAAATTTTTTTTTACTGATTTATTTTTTCTGAATCCTGCTTGGTATCCTCTCAACTTTTTTTTCTAAATAAGTATTCAGCCTGCTTGTTAATACCTTCATCAATACCTTACAGCAGATGTCTATAATTCTTGCACTGTTGCTTATCCACTTTCTCTTAAATGGGGCACAATATTTTTTTTGTCCAGTTCCTGGGCCCCATATCTTTATAATGATGTCATGCATCTTCTGCTGCAGCTGCTCTCCACCTGCTTTTAACATTTTCGCAGCAATTTTGCTTTCTCCTGGCTTCTTATTATTTCTCAAAGCTTTCAATACCTATATATGCTTTTAACTTCCTCTTCCCTTTGCGCCTCTAATGCATTCATACTTTCTTCAATTTCTTATCTTGTATCTTTTCATTTCTTTTTGCCTATCTAATAGGTCCTCGAAATGAATTTTGCATGTTTGCCTATTTTTTGCTGGCTTGCATAATAGCGTTCCTTTCTTAGTTTTAAAGTAGCTGCTGCTGGTTTTTTGGCCTTTTCTTTTCACTTCCTGATAGAACGATCTTATTTCCTTTTTTAAGGATCTTTCTCCATTTTTTTAGTTTATTCTCATTTTATTGCATTTTTTTCTCCTGTATGTTCTTTTCATTGTCTTATTTCTTTAACTTTCTGTTCTCCCTGTTATTTGTTAATGCTTGCTGTCTTAATTTTTAGTTTCAGCTAATTTAACACATTCTCCATCAAATCAGTATTTCATTCTTCGGCCGCTAGTTATTTTTGGTATGTTTTTTCTTTACGTTTTTTATCTGTTCCCATATTGCTACTCTGCGTCCAATCTTCGAAATGTTCCATCGCCTTGTTGATTTTTTCTTCGTGCCTATTTTTAGGTTGTAAATCTTTCAGTTTTCGTATGTCGTGATTTTCTCTTTTCTGTTTTGTCCTTTGCCATATTCATTTCACACTTTTAATATTCTCTTCAACAAGTGGTCTGATCTGTGCCTCTCATGCTTTTTTTCTATCAACACATAATCAGTTTTATTTATAGCATTTCCATCTGGTTATGTCCACGTTCCTTACTTATTTTTTACTTCTTTTTCAGTTCTTGTCACCATATTTTTCTCCTTTGCAATAGGAACCTTTGGCCATTATCATTTGTTTCCTCATATTCACTAGGTTTCCACCTTGTCGTTATTTCTTTCAATTTTATTTAACCCTTTCTGTTCTGTCATCTCAACAGATCAAACCCAATTACAGAGTGTGATCTTTGGATTGCGGCTACGACCGACTTACAGTTGTTAGAAACCATTCCAGCATATGCTTCAAGGATTAGGGAAACGTGGAAAACCTAATCAGAATGGTCGGTCGGAAGGCTAACTCAAAGTTAGAAACATTGTAAACTTCATCTCTGAAATAAAATTCCAATATCTGTAACTAAGATTTGAACCCGAGACATTGAAATATTTTTATGTCAAATCTCGGCAGTCTCTCATACACATTTACCAGAACTTCGTAAAAAATATTTGTATCCTCTTCCACCTTTTCTTCATAGGGTGCATGGACATTGATTATGCGTATGCTTTTTTCTTCCCTTTTATACGTGTGGAGTCTGAGATAAGATTGGAGCCATAAATAAATATTCCTTACCAAGCCTGTGCTTAGTCTCCTATCTCTCCTGCACTTAAAAAAAACATATTTTCTATTTCTACAATTTCGGAGCCTAATTATTATCTGTATCTGGGTATTTACTGTAGTTTAAGATATACAGGTTGATTCTGAAATAGGTATGAAAAAAATATATTTTATTTTTGAAAATAACCCCCAATCAATGCATTTAAAGGTTCTTTTGCAACATTCCATGTTGTTCCCGCGAAAGGAAACTATTTTGCAATACGACGAAAATGAAAATGGCTACAGGGCAGTATTTAGAACCAAATGCTCATATAAAAAAATGACATTTTCCGAAAATTTAAACTGAAGATAGAACCGTCGTTTTTGCGGATTAGGGTTTGGGCCAAGGTCACCTAGTGGACCTAATTCAGAATATTCAAAAACAAAGTTCAAAAACGAATTCTAATTTATATTTTGTGAAATAGTGACCAGTATGTACAAATTATACTTTTTCTAAGTGTCCATCTTTTTTTTTTTTTTTTGATTTAATTCGAGTCTTGTGTAGTTCCTTGACAATAACGAAAAGAGACAACTCAAATCCATCTTAGGTAGCCGAGGAAATCGAAAAAGTCGTATTACGGAACAAACGGAAAAAAGATCTCATGCAGATACTTTATCTCCACGAAAACGATAGAGTTTCTGCGACGGCTTTGTCTCTTGTAATTTCGATAATTTGCATCGATTTCGCGTCAACCGCTTTTGCAAATATGCGATTCGCGACGTGGAATTGTGGATGATGTCGAAAAGTTTGTAAGCTTTTAGTTTTATTACATTAAATTTCAATTAAATTCTAAACCTAATTTAAAACTTTTCGATTGGAGACCAGCTGATATGAAGAGGAACGCTAAAATGAAAGTTGAGTCTGTGTAGACATGAACCGAAAAGAAAATAAAAAAATTTAAACCTTTCTGGGTGATGTGGGACTTTATTTAAATTAACAAAAACACTAAAAAAAGACAAAACAAAATGCTTTTAAATCATTTATTTCTTACAATTACACCTTATTTTTACATTATAAACATATATTTTATATGTACAGAATTTGACTAATGTCTACGTAAACAAAACTAAATGGTCAAAATGTAAATATGCAACTTGGCCAAAAAAGACTCGGCCACGAAAATAAAATATCCGGGTGAAAGCAAATCGCGTAATTAGTTTGGTTTCCGGATTAACGTGGATACATTTGTAACCTTTGAATTTAATAGAAATGGCTTTAGCCCGGACAAAACGTCAGGAGAAGACGGAGTGTGTGGGTAATGATGATGTAAACATGGCCTTACGAAGGGTGCACGAAGTTCGTTGTCGGGGCCAGTTCGGTGGAAAATGTAAACATTGCATCTCCCTTCCGATGTAATGGAGTTTGTACTGTTCAAACACGAACGAAACAAAAACACCACGTTTGGGTAGCCGCACACACTGTATTGTTAAAATATTACTTAAAGTTATTATAGATAATACTTAAATTTTTGGATAATGTACGAGTTTCGAAAAAAAATTAAATGACTACAAAAATTTTGATCGTAAATATTGCACAGAATTCATCCCTATATACACACATTTTTTGTAATATACATAAATTATAAAATATGTTTTTTAAACAATGTTGTACAGTTTTAATTCATAATATTTATTTTTTAAAATAATTTACTGGAATTTACTGGAACTAAATTTTTTTTACACAGATTACAATGTTAGTTAAACGTTTTAAAGGAAGAAATTTCAAAAATATTTATCCACACAGACAATTAAATTTTCGTGAATCTATTTTATAAAAGGATTTTTACAATAATTTTTCTCAAACAAACTTCAAATGCTTTCTATGCACACATTTATTTACGTATTTACGTATATATTTCCAAAGTAAATTTAATAAATTTACGTTTGCCAATTTGTTTGAGAAAAACTTTTTTTAAATTGGCTTACATCTATTTAAGTTTGGTACGTATCTTATTCATTTCGTTAGTAAAAATCATCTACACTTTTAAACTACACTATTAATTTCAATTCTTTCGCTCGGATGTCACTGAATCACTTTTCTTCACACTTTATGTACACAAAAAACGTGCAATTTTCTTTTATGGTCCTATGAGTGTTACGAGCACGCTGAGAAGACAAGCCGTGAGGGGATATTCCAGTCTCAACTGCCCCCCGTGCTGCATGGCCGCGGGATACTCGCCTGTAACAGAAAACACAGTCTTAGAAACTAGAGCAGTTCGAATTCGTTGTGTGTGTGTGTGTTTGGCTTGTATTCCTTTGAGAATCGATGTTCATTGAAGTTCTTAACTTATAATAGGCGGGTTTAGTTTGAGCATGTTTGCTTCTAGAATGGAACGATAAACTGAGGAGCTTTTAGTAGTCTTGCTTACACGCGTTACAATAACGCGTTATTGCAAATATGAAAATGTTGACATTTATTTTGTATTTATTAAAATGTAAAGGACTTAATTCCAGTCTGAAAAGAATGCCTCGTTAATAAAACGACCAAAAAATAAACGTGAAACATTTAGATTTTTCTAAAAAAAGATTCGGACCAGAATTTTTCGGATAAAGTTCCACAACTTGCCCCAATTGATATACTTTGTAATTTATGGAAAGCAAACCATGAAAAAATACGTCTTCTAGAATTTTGTAATGATAATAACTTAATGATAATGAACACATATTACAATCGCAAAGAATAAAATAAAATAACAAGAAAAGTACTGCAAAGAAAAGAAAAGTCAGTTATAGATTACGTAGTAACACTAATAGTAAATAAGAAGGTCTTCAAAGACGTAAGATTTAAAAGAGGCTACGAAATTGGCAGTAACCAGTATTTCCTGGAAGCCAAATTTAGACAAATTAAAAATAAAGAAACAACTCAAACTCCTATAAGTACGGAAACCTAGAATAAAATTGGAAAGCTACAAACTAAAAATAATAAACTAAGTAAAAAATATTTAAGGGAAGTCGATAAAAACGTAGAAGGCATCAATGTGAAAATGATTACGAGATGTTTAAAGAACAAGGAAATAAAGTAAAAAACATTTTAAAAGATGCTAAACAATAATCTTGGAATGAATTTGGGCAGAAATTAGTAGAGAACAGTAAACAAAACCAAAAACTTTTCTATAAAACAATTTGCGAAATAGAACAGAAGTAAAAGTGAGATCTATAAAGGATCGGATTGGACAACTAAAAACCAACGAAAAAGAAATTAAATTATTAACAAAAGATATGAACAAAAGAATATAAGAAATGAAGAAATAACGAACTTAAGCCAAACACAAGAAACAAGAGAAATTATAACAGAATTGGAGGAAGCAGGAAGCACCCGAAAAATTGAAAATAGGAAAAGCTGCCGGTGTAGATGAAATAGATCCTGAACTGTCAAAATACCTACTGGAAAGGAAAAACTTAGAAATATTGGGCCTGGCCTGGAGAAGAAAAACTGTACGTTTGGAACCTTATATTGTGTGAACGTTGGCTGTGGAACGATCCAAATAAAAATTCCCCGATCATCTGCGGCCAAAATCTTCCGACACGTCAACCTTTGTTCTTAAGTGCGCATCTTTTCTGATAGTTGTCAAATTTTTTACCCTCGCTCCTTTGCGTAATGACGTCATCGCCATTTTTGGAAATGACAATGTTTTTTATTTTTTATTTCGTTACAAGACCCGAGACTGTTTTCTCGGCAGCACCATCACCATTTGCACCCAAAACAACGTGTTCCAAACACGTGCTGGAGAAAATTCCTCCCCCGTACAACTATTCCAAAAAAAAAAGATATTTCTTGAGATGCCGCCAGTGCTCGAAAGAAAGCAAGAGGGTTCAATCTTCATGGCAGGTTTGAAAAACCCTCCCTTGTGTCAAGGAAAATATTTTGAAAATTTTCATGCAAATGAGTCGAAGAGTGACTTTATTAGTATAATAAGCCAGAATTGTTATTTAGTTTATTACGTTTATAGGAATAAAGTTTATATTTCATTTTATTTTCCTGACTGCTATTGCAGACACTGTTGTACACTGTCAGAAAATCGGGGATGTATGCAAATTCACACATCGATTTTTTTTGTTTTAATTGTATAGATGGAGGAAAGTAAGCGATTCTCAAAATTTAGAAGGTATTTTTAGTGTCCGCGAATCTGTTAAAATTGTATACCGTTGAAAATAAATTTAAAAACCCTAACGAAATAAAAATAATAGGTAGTAATTAAAAAAAAAAAAAAATGTGTTAGGGGATTTTGGCCGTAGATGATCGGGGAATTTTTTATTTGGAGCGTTCCACAGCCACCGTTCGCACGGTATATAAAAGAGGAGACCCGAAAGATTGTAGTAATTACCAAGCAATATCTCTGCTAAAGAAACAAAAATAACAGCACATAATACAATTTATATGCCAATAGGTCTGTTTTTCTTCAGCGTTTGAACTAGTTATGAATCGATTCAAGTTCAAAGGACTTTGAATGATTAATTCTTTGAATCGTTCTAGAACGGTTTGAGAACGATGTAAATCGGTGAGAAGAAAAACGTTAAGTTGAGCGCTGCGCAAGTGCAAATGCATAGTCCCCGTCAGAATTAAGAAAATTAGTTGTTGCAAGAAGTAACTGATATAAATAAAAATAATGAGTACAGCAGTTTATTGCAATAAACCTCTATAATGAAACACCTAACCTCGACAACACAGTCATAATTTTTATGCTGAGTAAAATGCATTTTAAATAATATAGGAATTTTTTCTTAGTTTACATAACAAAATATTACATTCTTATTTAATAAATAAATACATATTAATTGTTTTTATATGCTGGAACATGCACAGTACTGAGAACACACAAAGTTTCCCCGCTCGTTATATTTTCAGAATGGGCACATAAGGCATAAAACCGTCATTTATTTAAGAAATGTAAAATGCGCATGTGCGACCTTTTCGTACTAGCTACTTAGCAAGAACTGTTTGAACTAGTATTGGACTGGTTTTGAATTAGTTCAGTCAGAAGAAAAACACAGGACTATCTATCCGTTCAAATGCAGTTCGCGCGGAAGAAAAACGCTTTTTAGAATTTTGGACCGTTCATGAACGGTTATTGAACGATCCACGTCGAAAGAAAAACAAACCTAATATTAGCATATGGTACTGATAATTGGGTATTAAATAAAAGACAAGAAAATAGATTACAGGTTGCAGAAATGAGGTACTTAAGAAAGGTGGAAGGGGTTAAAAGAGTAGATAAAATATGAAACGAAGACATCAGAGAAAAACTTAAAAATGAAATCATTGAAAAATAAAATAGAGGAAAAGAAATTAAAATGGGTAGGACATCTCATCCGAATGGATAACACAAGACACGTCAAGAAAGTATGGGAAGCTAGAAAAATAGGTAAACATAGAAAGGGATGATCTAGAACCTGGAACAACAAGCAAAAATACTAGGCAGAGATCGTAAACAATGGCGTAACTTTGTTGAAGAAAAGTAGTACAAAAGAGGAACCTAGATACCTACGGGTAAAAGAGTGCGATGATGATTTAATTTATAATTTTTGAGTTCTTAACGATTTAACTCGAATTTAAAGTATTGTGTTCAAAACTTAAACTTAAATTTGCGCATGTAAGTAAAATACATTTTAAGCATTATTAGACTGGTAAAGTAGTAAAGCGTCATGAAAATGAAATTGTAAAACTCAGTCCAAAAAAAAAAACAATAGAAAATCCGTTAATGGACATCATGGATATCTATCAAACGACGAACCGATAGCCGCATTTGTCAAATCAGCAGTAACGTAAAACCAGCAATTCAATACTCCTGATACGGTACGTCTATTTATCTTAAGTGCTTTAGAAAATACACATCCGGATTGATAGTTGCTGGTTTAAATTGTCGGAAAATGTACAATTCAGATTGTGCTCGGAAAGCTTAGTGATATGCAGTATCCGTTTGTGATTTCGATTCTAATTGGATTTATCATACAAATAACATCCCAATGAACTTCTGACATATAAGAAACGGATCATTAATACGGTTTAGTGGATAAATCCGTTACCAAGTTTCTGTCATATCTTGAAGACGATTAGATCTAAAAACTCCATTATCGATTTGTTTGTTTTAATCGTTTGAAACGTTCGGCGATTACAAAAAAAAATCCATCACGGAAATAAAAATTGATGCATACCTGAAATGAGGAAAACGAAAGACGTGGCGGAAAACTCGGCCGTTGGAAAAACGTGACAAACATAACTCCGGGGATATTATGCAAAACATTCATTTTAAAATTCCGCGAACAAGAAAGAGGAACAAAATCCGGAAAAGCCGTAAAACTTTAATATTTATATCGTTAGTGGCAACATTTAATATCCGGATAATAAGTGGTAAAGTTTTGATTTATAGGCGCGTTTCGAAATTAAATTGCGCATCAAAATGTTAACGATCGCTCTCGTCATTCAAGTATAAATCTATTGTTCGATTTGCGAGATTGCAATTGTTTGTTTATCGCGAAGTGTCGAAACGATGGACGGGGGCGTCACTGTAATTAAAATGTAATTGAATACAAAATTAACAAATGGAAAGGAGAAACTCGCCACGAAGTTTAAATCGTCACGTTAACGATGCAGTATTTTTTTAAAGGAATTTGAGCGTGGCTATAATTAAACTACAAAAACGAGAATTATATTTGAAAACGATGTACATATTTTAGTTTGCACAAATATACGGGTGTCCCCGAAAGGTCTGTACAGAATAATAACACATATTCCTGAGGCCAAAATAGGACGATTTAACTCAACTTACCTCTATTCAAAGTTGCTGCGTTTAGCCGCTAGAGGGATACAAATTTCCTAAAAAGAAATCGTTTTTTCGAGAAAACTTAACGCTTCTCGCGATTGGGAACAAATTTGGTATGTGGATTTGTACTAAAAGAAAGCATTATTTGACGTGTTATTTTCTCTTCTGCGTGTTTTGTAAGTGCTCACAAAATGGTCATCCACATCTTAAGAAGCTCATAATTTGTTTGTTATTAGATGAATACTTTTGAAATACTTTTTGCTGATAGACACATATTGGAGTGTTACCGGCTAGCTCGCATAAATAAATTTTTAATTTATTTATATTTTTAAAATTAAAATGTCTGATT